>BQNB010163916.1:0-10891 GCA_026074375.1 Tanacetum coccineum
TCAAAATCTTAAGTATGCTAGTTTAAATGATGTGTTAAACTGTTTGTTGGTAGTTTTTACAAAACAAATACTTAAGGTATAGAATTTGTGATCAAAATTGGTTTAATATGCATCAATGCACATCTGTTTTGAGTTTCTAAATTCTGGAAAAGCCTTTAGTGAATTTTTGGTCAAAAATAGTCAAGTAGGAGTAGTATTTGGTTTGTTCTTAGAAAGCCTAAGTATGCAGATCATTTGAGGTCATAACACAGCTTAATTTAGGTAAATCTTTGTTGCATTTAGCTTATTATAGTCTAGTGATAATCTGTTTCAAGTTTCCATTTAGTTAAAATAGCTTTTGAGTCTTAAATTTTAAGCTTAAATTAGTCATTAATTTTCAAAAAGCCAAAAATAGTAGTGTAGACTGGTATTTTATTTGATATTTTCTAGCTTATTTACTTAGGTAATTTGCTTAATTTTAGCTTATTTGAATCATTTGAGTTCAGTTCTAAATCTGTTTTTAGTTTATAGCTTATTTTCATTGCTTATTAGTTCTAATCTTTAGCTTAAAGTAGTGGTTTTTGTCCTTAAAAACCTCTTTTAACTACCACTGTCTTAATTCCCTTAACTAGTTATTTTTAGCTTTTCTTATTGCTTATTTCTAGTCAATAGTGCTTGTTAAGTATAGGACTAGGTCTGTTTTCAGCTTTTCGGTTTTCTATGTGCTTATTGAGTCCAAAAATAATCTAAACAATCCTAGCTTTATGTCTAGTTTTAACTAAATCTTAAATAAGCCAAACTGTGATTTTAAATTGTCTTTTTCAAGCTTAATATTAAGTTCTGGTAAAAAGTCTTTTATTAAAAGTTCTTATTTTTGCTTATACTATAACTGTTTCAAAAAGAAAAAAAATTTAAAAATGTTTTCACAAAAAGATAGGTCACGGGACTCGAACCTATGACCTCCCCCACACAACACACACACCTTAACAATTGCGCCCTTGGGACTTTTTCATTAACCCTTTGCACTATTAATTTCTTATACTTTCTTTAGTTTTTAGCTTATTCGGCTTATCTCAATTTTCACAGCTTATTGGCCTTAGCTTTTTCATACGTTTTTCTTTTTAAACCTTTAGAATAGTGTATAGTATTTTTAGTAATTTTCTCAAAATTTTAGAATTAAGTCTAGTATTTTTAATCTAATTTTTAGTATTATTTAGTTTAAAAATTCAAAAAAAATATTTTTCTGTTATTAAAAATTAGTTTAATACATTTTAAGTTTATAAATTTGCATTTTGAGTTTTTAAAGCTTTAATTTGTCAATTTTAGTTAATTAGCTAGTTTATTTTAGTTATTAATAAGTTTTTAATTGTTTAAAATGTCGTTAGATTTTTAAGTTGCCTTAATTTCTAGATTAGTGTGCCTTTATGTGCTTTACCTTTGCGTTTTTAGATTTAGAATCCAAAATCCAAAATATTGAATACTCAAGCACGCGATCACGAACCAAAACAAGATTTTCAATTCACGCTTCATTGGGAAAACGACTCGGGAATGATCTGAACTTTATCCTTTCCTAAGGGTAATTTTCTAATCAATACTTTCCAGAAATATATCTTATTAGTAATTAGCTTATTATTCTTTCACAAAAGTGATTTGCCTAGTTGATTTTTACTTATATATATATATCATATATATTATATATAGTTATATATATTATATATATATAAAGCAAAGAGCTATAGCATACATGGGAGTAGACAAGATATGTAAGTCTTATAAGGTGAAGACAATGTTTAAGCTTCACCAAATTACAAGGCCAAGATCAAGACGCAAACTTCATCAATGGCGGTCTTCATCTTCGCTAAGTTCATAATTTTATTTGCTTTCTGAAATTTTATTTGTCATCATCAAAAAGGGGAGATTGTTGGTGCAACATTGACTAGGATCTCCTTTATGTTTTAATGATGACAAATAAACATTCGCAAAACGTAAAATAACAAACGATAGCCAAAATCCGTAAAACTGGACTTTTACGTCTGGCGCGCTAGGCACGCATCAGTGCATGGCCAGTGCACCACAGGCGAATTCCGTTTTACGGATTTTGCAATTGTTGGCTTTCCTCTTACCTGACACATGTGGAAACTTCAATAAAGGTATGTACATGATATTTGAGCATTTGGGAACACTCCAAATGAGATTTAGACTTAGAGAGGAGCAAAAACGAATCCTCTTATTTTTCCATAAAACACCAACTCAAATCTTTTATCAAACGCCTCTAGCCAAGGCCGAAACATCTTTTTAAACCTAGTATGATCATGTTTTGAACATACCATCTAACGAAAATATTAATTTGACCTTAATCCAAATTTACGTTGTTCCTAATCACGTAACGGTTTTTACTCCCTTATCGGTCAAACTAAGTCAAAGGTCACTTTACGTAAACGCATCCTTTCCCGTTATGGGATATGCTTTACTTACGATGAAAAACACTTAGCTTGTTTGCATCAAGATGATTAATGATCAAATCCATTCTTGATTATAATGGATTAAAGTGTAAATGACTAATTAAGTTTGTGGTATTTGGAAGTTAATTATACTTTTACTTTTCTTACTTCCTTACCAATAAATGTTTTTACAATACTACACATGTTGTTCGGCATTTTGTACAAGGCCCAAAATCTCTCTATAACTCATTTCTTTCTAATCACTTGTATACTCTCTTAACCAACAATGTGGAATTCATTTCGTCCACACACACTACAACTTATTCTTCCTTAAACCATCCCATAATCAAAAATACCATTTTTTCTTTTCTTATTGGCAAGGATTATTTACCAATAATCATTTGTTTTCATCCTTATCTTCATTACCTCTTACTTATCTTCTTAAGACCTCATCAAGACTAAACTACCTCCGCCTCACACCAAGCACTTCACCAAATAAACTCAAACCTTTTTCCTAACAATGCCAACTCACATTCCTTACACAATGTACCTTCCTTGTACTTGTTGTACCTTATGTCTCCTACATTCCCAACTAAGGATCTTCCATATCCTATCAAAACATTTTCAACCACATATTCACTATTCACCTTCTTCCTCACAACATTCAAATTACACAGATTTGAATTTCACGCATACACACACACATAGACTTCATCATCTTCACTCTTGATCAAGCCAAGTTATCAATCCAAGTTCCCACACTCCTCTCTTCTCCACCATTAGATTGAGTCTCAAATAAACACAACAAACACACTTTTACTTTTACCCTTGATCAAGCCATCTTATCAATCCAAACTCCCCCATTCTCTTCTCAACCATTAGATTGATATCTCATCTCAAACAAACACAACTCTTCTCACAAACGTACACTTTCTACTCACATAACAAACACACCCTTCTCTTTACCCTTGATCATGCCAATTAAAAAAGTGTCCTCTTCACATCCTCACCCTCCATTTCAAACAAGATCAAGAGGCTCCCTTTTATCACATCATGACAACTCATTGCCAACCTATCCTTCACTCTTATCCAACATGTGCTTAAAAAATTAAAATTAAAATTTCAAATCTCCCCTCTTTTCTCACAAAGCAAAGAATATTCTAAGAATATTCTCTTGTACTCTAACTAGCTCTTCAAAGCTATGAACCCATAGTTCAAGATCTTAATGGGTCGTTGTCATTACAAGTTAATGTTTCGGATGAAGGCTATCCTAAAACTCCCCTAAAAGAAGCTAGAGGTCACCCAATAGAACAAGTGATTGGTGAGTTGAATGAGAGGACACTTAGGTCTAAGACTAAACAAGCTTAGGATTTTCGCATGACATTTTTCAAAGTCCAAATTGCACAAGTCTAGTTGATGGTGTTCATGGTTGACATGCACCGTAGGATATTGATTTGAGAGTATGAGGGGTAAAAAATGAGAGTAGAAGTCTAGAGGCCATTTGCATACCCTATTAGAGATATTTGTGCTCTTAGAGCAAATGTGCTATATGCTAGGACTTATGTGAAAGGCATGGAAGTTAAGCAACATTTTTGTTTTAACGAGATGAAGGATATACGCCAATGCATTATTCAAACTATGATTAACATTATCTCGGATTCTACATGTCAAACCTATGTGCTATGAACAAAAAATTTGATCTATATCTTGTCAATATTTTGATAACCATCTCCTCACATACTTAAATATGTGAAATCGACTTATTCACAACACTGCATGCTTTATTCCCCATGATAGACATGAGAGATTAAATAGACAAATTCATTGACAAACTCACTTTGGATCACAACTCACCCTTGTGTTGAAAATGAGGTATTTGTGTAACTTGCTCATCTTATGTGTTGATTGCATGCTATGTTTATTAGGATAGAAAAGAAATAAAAGGAACTTTATGTGAACATACAAACTACTCACGTAGTTAAAGAGAATTCCTTTGAAAATTGAATTCGGTATGGTATTACATAACATACTAAAATACACAAAGAATAAACATGATAATATAGGAATCTCATCCGAGAAACTATGGATTTAATTTACCATTTACTATGGTAATTAATATTATCAATGTTGACACAACACATCGATCATAAACCCGAGATATTATACTTAGCAACTCTTTGCTATTGTATAATGGACTATGGGTCAAATATGTGTAAAATATCCAAGAACGATTAAAATACACATTGAAGTAGGCTTGATAACTTGGACTACTCATCTGAGATCCTAAGTATTTCCTTGCAATGCATTGAAAATAAAGTTATCATTTCCGAAAATCTAAAATGATGATTAAGGATCTCTACACAACAAACGACAATGAAAGTATCATGCATGGACAATATTTGATACATGCATGCATACTTGTAGGAACTAGCTTGTGTAACTAAATCATCTAATTTAAAATACCAAACTAAAAGAATTCAAACAACAATATTAATTTCAACACATTATCATTAGATTCTCAACCTAAAACTTCTAATCACCAAGGCTTAATGTTTTTCCCAATGCTTTACTATGGTCATTACATCATCATTTATACCACAACTCATGAAATCAAAATACCATTGGATCAAGAACCTATGTCATTACCTAATCTTTCATAAATCTACAACTATAAAAGCCAATGCGTTAGCTCATAAGATACAACACAATGACAATCAATTTTTTTGGATAAAACCAAAGAATCATGAGTGAATTTAGAGACTCGTCATACCACGAAAACACCAAGAGAAGAACAATGACACCAGAGGAAGAAGTATCATACCCTTGGGAACAACATAGTAGTAGTGATATAGACATTTGTAGGGCACTTCTAAAATTGTGTATTGTTGAAGATCCCATATGGGAAATGATTTCTCGTGAGCTTGAAGAACCTATCCGTAGCGCTCACGTTGATGAGTGCGTATGTTGTCAAGTTCAACATATGAAGGAAGAAATCATGTATGCTCCTTCGCATGAAATTGCTTGAGGAGAGATAAATACAACCATTAACAAGAACTTATGGTTTTAAACCAGCGGTTGTGAGGTCTTTGCTAGTAGTATTTCTTTAAGACATTGTTGAAGAATGAATTGAGAAAGACAATAAACCTAGTAGTTTCTCCTTTAAGTAATTCAAGCATTGCAAGAATAATAGTAGTATAGGCTTTCTAGGTTGCATTGTATTAGTTAGATGATGTGTAATATATGTTGTGTGCTGCATATATTATGTGAAATAAAATGCTTGAGTGCTTCTTGGTTTATATTGTTTTGCTACAACATAATGGGATGAAATTATGAGTAAATTGTCCAAGCATGCTCAACAAAAAGTAATCGGGGTCATGAATATCTATACATATAAATGTTAAAATATGTATATGAATATATGCAACAATGTACAAAGTTACAATAATCTATATTTGTACTCATCCATGTTTCCACGATTCTAAATGGTAAGCTAACACATGTTGGACTTGCACATGTGTATACGTTTGTTGCTTGTGTTGTTTTGTGTTTGCTTGTTGTTAGTTGTAGCCAAGAACACATTCAAAGGTGATGCTCTTGACCCATGGATCCATGCCTTGGAACAAGGCGTGAGGAAATTATCTAGTGTTGAGAGCGCTTACAATGATCTCTTCTTTCTTCTACAAAGATTATCAGCCTTCTATTAAAAGACCAAGATCAGCTTTTTGTTTGACAAAAAGGGGAAGAAGGAAGCCAAGCCTTTGATTGCTTATTGAAATCAAAATAACGACAAGCACTTATGGAAGCAAAGAGCAATAGTGCACATGGGAGTAGTAAAGCTATGGAAGACTCATAAGGTGAAGACAACGTTCAAGCTTCACCAAATTACAAGGCCAAGATCAAGACGTAAACTTCATCAATGGCGGTCTTCATCTTCGCTATGTTTTTAATTTTATTTGCTTTCTAAAATTTTATTTGTCATCATCAAAAAGGGGGATATTATTGGTGCAACATTGACTAGGATCTCCCTTTATGTCTTATTGATGACAAACTATAAACAAATTAAAATAATAGTAATAATAAAAAACGATAGCCATGATCAGTAAAACCGGACTTTTCGTCTGGCCGTTGGGCTCATCATCAGCGCATGGATAGCGAAACACTGCGAATTCTGTTTTAACAGATTTTTCATTGTCTGCTTTCATCTTTACCATAACATGTGGAAACTTCATTAATGTATGTTACATGATATTTGAGAATTTGGAACAATCCAAATGAGGTTTAGGACTCAGAAGGGCAAAAACTAAATCTCCCTCCTTTTGTGTTTGCTTGTTGTTAGTTGTAGCCAAGAACACATTCGAAGGTAATGCTCTTGACCCATGGATCCATGCCTTGGAACAAGGGGAGAAATGATCTAGGGGAGCACTTACAATGGTATCTCTTCTTTCTTCTACAAAGATATCAGCCTTCCAATAAAAGACCAAGATCCAGCCTTTTTGATTTGACAAAAGGGGGAGAAGGAAAGCAAAGCCTTGATGCTTATTGAATCAAATAAAGCAAGCACTTATGGAAGCAAAGGGCAATAGTGCACATGGGAGTAGTAAAGCTATGGAATACTCATAAGGTGAAGACAACGTTCAAGCTTCACCAAATTACAAGGCCAAGATCAAGACGTAAACTTTTCATCACCGGCGGTCTTCATCTTCGTTATGTTTGTAATTTTATTTGCTTTCCAAAATTTTATTTGTCATCATCAAAAAGAGGGATATTATTGGTGCAACATTGACTAGGATCTCCTTTATGTTTTAATGATGACAAATAAACAATCACAAAACGTAAAATAACAAACGATAGCCAAAATCCGTAAAACCGGACTTTTACGTCTGGCGCGTTAGGCGCACATCAACGCATGGCTAGCGCACCACACGCGAATTCTGTTTTACAGATTTTTCAATTGTTGGCTTTCCTCTTACCCTACACATGTGGAAACTTCATTAAAGGTATGTACATGATATTTGAGAATTTGGGAACACTCCAAATGAGGTTTAGACTTAGAGAGGAGCAAAACGAATCCTCCATTTTTTCCATAAAACGCCAAATAAAATCCTTTATCAAACGCCTCTAGCCAAGGCCGAAACATCTTTCTAAACCTGGTATTATCATGTTTTCAACATACCATCTAACGAAATTATTCATTTGACCTTAATCTGGATTAACGTTGTTCCTAATCACGTAACGGGTTTTACTCCCTTATTGGTCAAACTAAGTCAAAGGTCACTTTGCATAAACACATCCTTTCCTGTTATGGGATATGATTTACTTACGATGCAAAGCACTTAGCTTGTTTGCATCAAGATGATTAGTGATC
The DNA here is from genome assembly GCA_026074375.1 of Tanacetum coccineum. Lineage (NCBI taxonomy): Eukaryota > Viridiplantae > Streptophyta > Magnoliopsida > Asterales > Asteraceae > Tanacetum > Tanacetum coccineum. Next base: position 7,786 of record BQNB010163916.1, read on the forward strand.
AAATCCATTGTTGATTATCATGGATTTAAGTCTAAATAACTAATTGAGTCTGTGGTATTTGGAAGTTAATTATACTTTGACTTTTCTCACTTTCTTACCAATAAATGTTTTTACAAACTCACATGTATTCCTCACATGTACGAGTCCACACTTCTCTTATAACTCATTCTTTATAATCAATTGTTTATTTTCTTACCCAACAAGTGATTTCATTTCTTCCACACACACTCCAAACATCTTCTTCCTTAAACCATCCCATAATCACATGTACCCACTCTTTTCTTTCTTATTGGCAATGTGATTATTAACCCAAATCAATCATTTGATTTCATCCTAAACTTCATTACCTCCTTACTTATCTTCTTAAACACTCATCAAGCCTAAACACCCTCCTTCGCACAAGCCTTCACCAAATAAACCTCAAACCTTATCCTAAATAATGCCAACTCACATTCCTTACACAATGTATATGTCTCCTACATTCCCAACCAAGGATCTTCCATATCCTGTCAAAACATTCTCTACCACATATCTACTATTCACCTTTTTCCTCACAAAATTCAAATTACACAAATTTGAATTTCACACATACACACTTCATCATCTTCACTCTTGATCAAGCCAAGTCATCAATCCAAGTTCCCACACTCCTCTCTTCTCCACCATTGGATTGAATCTCAAACAAACACACTTTCACCTCTACCCTTGATCAAGCCATCTCATCAATCCAAACTCCCTTATTCTCTTCTCAACCATTGGATTGATATCTCATCTCAAACAAACACAACTCTTCTCACAAACATACACTTTCTACTCACATAACAAACACACCCTTCTCTTTACCCTTGATCTTGCCACTTAACCAAGTGTCCTCTTAACATCCTCACCCTCTATTTCAAACAAGATCAAGAGGCTCCATTCTATCACATCATGTAACATCATGACAACTCATTGCCTACCTATCCTTCACTCTTATCCAACATGTGCTTAAAGAATTTGAAATTTAAATTTCAAATCTCCTCCCCTTCTCACCAAGTAAAGAATATTCCAAGAATATTCTCTTGTACTCTAACTAGCTCTTTAAACCTTTAGTTATATCCCAACTAAGCTAGTTACACTTTGAGGAATACCCAAACTACCCCTTTCCGATAATTCTTTTCTCTCTTTACTTTATCGAATAAGCAAAAAGTTTTTAATACTTTACAAAACGTTGTTATCAAATGGCTATTTTAGTTGGTTGACCTTGAGTGTAAGTATGATTGAAAGTTCATAGCGTGAAGTACAATTAGGGGTTTAACAAGAGCGGGTAATTAAAAGCCAAGAACCCGAAAAATGGCTACGGGTGTCTGGCGCGCTGGCACGCGCTGACGCATAACCATCACGCCATACGTGAAGTATTTTTCCTATTTTTGGGTTCTTAGACTATAAAAACCCTCTCTTGGCCTTTGTATTTCTCAATTCTTGCAAACATTCTTTCCTCTCTATTCTCTTCTCTAATCCTCTAAGTCTAAGCATCAAAGTGTTCTAATCTTCTCATCTTATCATTCTATTAAAATGAGCACATCTCCGCAAGAGAGCCACACAAGTACATAATTCATACTTTTGTGTTTTGTGTAGGGTCTTATTTCTCATACCCTTTCTATTAGAATCGAGTCGCTAGGCTAGGTCAGGACTTGGCTCAAATTATCTTATTTTAATCTATCGAGTTGTAAAGGAAGTCTTTATCCGTGGGATCAAGCATAGATCATTGGGGATCTAGTTGGGGTTTTGGAAATCTTCTAAGGGGAAGGCTTTTACAGTTTATAGGTTAAGTCGAATCACGAGTTCTTAGGGGTGGATTCCGAAGGCGGAATACCATAGGTAGCAACTCTTCTGTGTGAGTGCCGAGCTTTGTTGAAATTCGGTGGAGTTAATTATAATACGGTTTATAGTCCACCATAAGGATTATACTAAGAATAGTATCAGCATCGTGGATTCGCAACTGGACGTACGGAAGGACTAACCCCCTTCCCAAACCAGTATATATCGTGGTGTCTCTTCTTCTCTTTATCTACTCATTGTTCTCATTGCAAAGTAGATTAATACACCACTCGGCTCTTTCGAGACTTAAAGGCTTTATAAACTTCAAAAAAGTCAAGAAAACCGTGTTCACTCCCCCCCCTCTACGGTTCTACAGGGACTTTATAAATAGACATCTGATATAATGGCATGAAACTTAAAACCAAATTAATTAAAGTGAGGTGACCACCAATGGAAAGAGTTTTAAGTTTCCATTTCGTTAAGCGAGAAGGATTTTTAGCAAGAACATCCTCCCAAGAACTACTTCTGGACATAATATCGCCCACCTTAACACCAAGATAATTAAATGGCGTGGTTAATATGTTACAACCAATGAAGTTGGATGCCATGTTTACATCATCTTGAGGAATACCAATACCCATGAGTTTACTCTTATGAAGATTAATCTTGAGACCCGAAGCCAAGAAAAAACAATTAAGCACGTTAACAATGGTAATAAGATTCGACTTATCCCATTCACCAACGAACACCGCATCATCTAGAACAAATGAGACAAGGTCAAGGAGTCGTCTATATGAATACCCTTATATAAACCTGCATTTAAAATATTTTTGAACGAAAGATGCAAGCTTTCCATTACCGAAATAAAAAGGAAAGGAGATAATGGATCTCCCTGCTTCAATCCTTTGTGGAATTTGAATTTTGACGTTGGGCTACCATTACTGACAATAGACCCCATGGTAGAATTGAGACACCATTGAATCCAGCCTCTCTATTTAACTCCAAAACAAAATTTATTTGGAATATCGTCTAAATAATCCCACCTCATCGAGTCAAAAGCTTTTTCAAATTCAAGCTTAAAGATCATGGCTTTGGTCTTTTTATGTTTATACCACGATATAAGCTCTTTAAGAATAAAAGGGCAATCGAGAATTTAACGATTAGAAACAAAAGCATACTGGACATCACTAATAAGGTCCAAAATAACAAGGTTGAGTCAGTTAGCCAAGATCTTTGCAATAATGTTATAAAAGCTACCTATCAAACTTATAGGACGAAAGTCTTTAACCACCTCAACATCTTGCGT
>BQNB010163917.1:0-14391 GCA_026074375.1 Tanacetum coccineum
AGGTTTTTGCACTAAACTACTCACAAAAGAAGCACAAGCTGTCACATCAAGGAATGACAGCTTGGCAATCCATGTGATCCCAAGAAATGATCCAACGGCCTACAATAGCCCTCCTATGATTGGGAAATGAATGGCAGAGATTTATGATGCAAGCAAACGCCTAGAATGTTTAGCTTCGGACTATAAATAGACCCTCTCATCACACACGCAATATGTCCTTTTTTCTTTTTCTTTTCTAGAATTTTAGCCTAGTATAGTTTTTAAGCTTAATGTAATTTTTAAATCAGTTGTAATTTCTTTTAAGTAATGTAATTCAGCTCTTTTTAATGAAATTTAGTTTAAGTCAGTTATAAGCTCTCTTTTCTTTTAATTCATAAGCTCTCTTAATAAGCCAAATTGTCTCTATAAGCTAATAAGCTCATTTTAAGCTCTTTCAGTCTATAAGCTAAAATAGAGCTTATTTAATTCAATAATAATCATATCTAAACCTTAAATCAGTTTAACTACATTTATCATGGACTTTATCGGATTAGAGCTTATTTGGAAGAGAGATCAAACCTGGAAGGATCTCTATGGACTTAACTCCTAGCTTATTAATAAGCTAGGAGAGCTTGAAGCTGCCCTTTTGGGACCTCTTGTTTAGCTAGAGGAATAAGTAAGCCTCTCTCTATTTTCCTTGCTTTTTAGTTTAGATAGTTGATTTATTGCTTTATATCTTAGATCTGCTTATTTGCTTATTAAGTTAGCTTATTAGTGCTTATTTGTGGATCATATAGCTTAATAGATCTAATTGTTCATCTGTTTTTTTATTTTCTTAGTCTAGATCATAGTTTTTATATAATTTGTCATATAAGTCTAAAAAAACCAAAAATAGTAGAAGATTAGCTTAATCTTAGGTTATAGCTTAATACAGTTGTTAATTCATGTTAAGTAAGTTAGTTTTAAGCTATTAAGCATCTGAGTAATAAGTTTTCATCATTAGATTTCATTTTAAAAGCTTTTCTCAAAACTTTCAGTTCTGAAAGGGGTGTTTGGTTTAAGCTTATTTGAACTGAAAAAGTCAAATCTACTTGGTAAATTTTCTCTAAACAGCTGTGTTTTCATTTTATAACAAGTTTTAAAAAGATTTTCAAAGTTAGTTGGTTATTTTAGAGAAGTTATGGCTTATTTTACTCTCTCCAGCACCAGGGTACTTTTAGGGTTAAAGTTAGATGGCTTATTTTTGAGATAGGGACTCTAGGCTTTGATTGTGCTTAAATCTAGTTTTAACACACTCATTTGAGAGTGTATAGAGTAGTGGTAACCCTTAAGGAAGCCTGCACTTTTAGTCTTTGTGGTATTGCCAATTGCACCAGCAGTACTAACATTAGTTAGTACTGCTGATACTTAAGCCCCAAATTAAGCCAGCAATGTTAGGATTTTATAGCTTATCTTTTAGTATTTTATAGTTTAGTTATAGCTTAATATAGATTAAGACTTACATTTTATTTTCTAGCTTATTTACCTAGCTTAATTCAGCTGTCAAAATCACTAAAAAAACCTGAAAACACCAAAAACAGTAGGAAATTAAGTAGATTCTTAAATTGATAATTTTAGCTTAAGGTAGTAGATTTTATTGCTTAAATAGTTAGTTTATAAGTAGCTTAATAAGTTTTCAGAAGCTCATAATCTAGATTTGCTTTTAGAGCCTTTTAGCTTAATTTGATTTTGTGCATTTTAGCTTAATTCCTGAGTTAGCCATTTTCATAATCATTTTCAATAGCTTAAAAGTGTTTCCAGCTTTTGTTTCTTTTCTCAATTAGTTTAAGCACATCTTAGGGAGTTTAGAACAGCTTTTAGATTTTACTTTAAGCTTATTTTGAGCTTTTTATAGTGAAAACCAAGGATAAGCTCTTGTTTCTGTAAACAGCTTAATAATAAGCTGTTTAAGAGCTTATTAGTGGGTTTCAGACCATAGTGCTTTTGTTAAAGTTGTTCTCTCCACCTTTTTCTACAACTTTGCTTCTTTAAGTTTTTCATTTTAAGCTTTTTAAAATTTCAGATGCTTAATGGACTTAGTTTGTAATCGTTTGAACCTCAGGGTTGGTAGTGTAACTTTTTAATTTCATATTTTTTCATGTTAGTCGTTATTTAGTTTATTTCCCAGTTAGTCCCTATAGTTTTTTGCACCCATCAGCTCCTTAGTTTTAAGGTATTTTATTTGCAAGTTTTATATTAATTTAATTAGTAATTAAGTTTAGATTCTTAATTATTTATTAATTTAGACTATATTAAAGATAAAAATTAAGGGCCTTTTAAATTTTTATTTTTATTATTTTTGCACATTTTCTTTTTATTTAGTATAATTATTTATTAATTTTTAGGATTTAATTTTATTAGTTTAATAGATTAATTATTTATCTAGTTTTTTATTATTTTAAAATTTTTAGAAAGATCATAACTTTTAATCTAAACACCAAAAAAAGAAATTCCTGTGTTTCCTAAAAAATTCCTTACTATTTTAACTTAGGAAAAATATAATTTCAATTATTCACATTTTTTTATTTTTAGGATTATAATTATAAATTAAATAGTTTTAATTGAAAAAAAATTCAAAAATAAACTAAAAAAAATAATTTTTATTTTAATTAGGTTATAGAACTTTAGTTTGTCAAAATTAAGTGTTTAAATTTTAGTCCTATTTGCTTAACTAGTCCCGCGATTTATATTTGTTTTTCCGTATTGATTAATTGTTTGAATTTGCCTTTTAATTGTTCAATTTTTTTGTTTGCTATTTTATAAAGTAATATAGATTATCAAAAAAACTTTGCTTTATTCAATCAAACCAAGCTATAACTAGGTTTATAATTACACAATTCGTTGTCGAAACGACCCGGTGATCATAAAACTTACCCGGTTAAAGTAAACTTATTAATATATTATATATAATATATTTTTGAAGTGAATTATTCCATAGGGAATTTTTTCTTATTGCTCTTAAGATTATAATTTAAATATAATATTTGAGTATAATCAAAACTTTTAGCAAACGAGGCCATATTCTAAAACAAGTGTCCAAGAGATGCCGGTAAAACAGAACCATCTTATTTTGTGTGAATCAACCGAGAATGAAATAACATAAAGAATTAATATCCATTATGTATTCTCAGTATCTGATGAATCACAAAATGCAGCTGTTAAAACAAATAAAAACCTTCAAAAACGTTATTTCTAATTTCACGAACATCGTGTATATTATTGAAGACAAAAAACTTGAAGTAAACATTATGCTAAAACCAACCTCTAAAACACAAGTTTTCACAAAATCACAGATTGACAAACAAATGGTATACATTATTTCATGTTAACCAAAACAATAACACAAAAATATTTTTCTAATTTCACCTCTAATTAAATCATGTAAGACCCTAATCAAATGCACAAATCCAAAGGTTAATCTCACAAGAAATACACCAAGATTTATCAGATTCTGAGAAATCAAAATTCGGGATATGGTTACTGTTAGGCCGGTTTTTCAATGGTTTTTGGCTGCCGGTTATTCCAATCGCCAGATGCTACCGGCGGTAACCGTCGCTAAATTACAATTTAATGGCTATAAATACAAACCATTATGCTTATGTGTTATTCATCACACCTTTTGGCAATTAAGAAAATACTCAACTTATCAAACAGATCTATTCTCTCTACATCATGCAATATTTCTTCTTATCATCTTGAAGTAATTTTACTTCAGAAGAAAAACTACCGATCATCATCGAGATGATCAAGAAGTGTTTTAACTGCCAAGGGGAATGTCATATGGCAAGACAGTGTCCAAAGCCAAAGAGGAAAAGGGATGCTACATGGTTTTGGGATAAAGTTCTATTGGTTGAAGCTCAAGGAAATGGTAAAGTTCTAAATGAGGAAGAATTGGAATTCTTGGCAGATCCTGGTATTGTAGAAGGTCCAGTTACACAGTCGGTCATCACACACAATGCAGCTTATCAAGTAGATGATTTGGATGCATATAATTCTGACTGTGATGAGATCTTTACAGCCAAAGCAGTTCTTATGGCCAACTTGTCTAGTTACGGATCAAATGTTCTTTCTGAGGTACCAATCTCTGACAACACTAATAATGAAATGCTAAATCAAAGTGTGCAAGAGATGCCGTATTCTGAACCTTCTCATTTTGTGGAACATCCAGAGAATGAGATACATAGTGATAGTAATATCATTCCGTACTCTTAGTATCTGATTGAATCACAAAATGCAGCTGTTTAGGATATAAATTCTTTTGTATAATAAGGTGCCTTGATATTATCTGTGTTTGAACAACTGTCAAATCTAGTAACTAACTGTAACAAGGTCAATAAGGATAATCTTAATGCCAATGAATCCTTATCTGTTGAGCTTGAAAGATACAAAGAACGGGTAAAATTACTAGAAGAAAGACAAAATGTGGATTTAGGTACTCGAGAAAAGCTTATAATAGATGATATAATTCAGGAGAAAAATGCACAGTTTGCAGATTTTGACAAAAGAAATCCACAATCTTAAACAAACTCTTTCTGAACAATCAAAGGAAAAGGAATTGTTAACAAAAACATTTAATGTTTTCAAAAACGAATCCAAGGAAAATGAAGCTAAGAATATTGATACAGAAATTTCTTTGGAAAAGAAAGTAAAAGAACTGGACAACATTGTTTGTAAAATGGGTCAATCCGCGCAAACTGTGCACATGCTCACAAAACCACAAGTTTTTTATGATAACAACCTGAAACAAGCTCTTGGTTTTCAAAATCCTTTCTATCTTAAGAAAGCTCAGCAGATTAGGCCAATGCTTTATGATGGTAATGTTATTGCTAAGGAAACCAATGTGATTTCAATTGCTGATTCTGAAGAGACTTTGATGCGTGAAGAAGATAGTCGATCCAAAATGCTTTTAAAATAATGTGATCCAATGGTCTTAGAAAAAAAAGTTAACAATAAACCAATTAATTATGCTGAGTTAAATCGATTAACTGAAGAGTTTAGATAAACTTAAGTCCACAACAAGAACTGTTTGATGAACAAGCTTTACACCCTAATACTGACCAATCTGCTTCTTCGCCTGTCAAAATTGAGGCTCCTCGGGAACTTCCTAAGGTAAGTCTGGTTAATACAAGCCTTAAAAATGTTAAATACCATCTTGGCCAATTTGACAATGTGGTGCAAAAGCGGATCACGCCCAATGCTTTAACATAAGGGGAATGGGGGTTTGAACACACTAAAGCTGTTTTTCAAAAAGAAATAATTCAATTTTTAAAGACTTTAAAAGACATATTTAATGTTTTTGATAAAGATCTTTTAAATGAGGTAACGAAAGTTCAAACAGTTTTTAACCAGATAGAAGTTGCTGTTCAACCAGTAATCATGAAGACAAGCAATGCTTTGAAATTCAAAAGAAATTTTTTTGATTGAAAACTATCGACTCTTGGATCAAATCATTTCTCAAGATAATGTGAATATTGTTGGTGAATTCTTCTGTGGATGTAATACCTATTTGAAAGTGAATTCAACTGTTGTTATAGAATGATTCTGTGAATTATTTGAAATGTTGCAAACAAGTTTCAGGGACCATGAAGGCTGAGTTTAACAAAACAACACAACATGGTTAAAATGGATGACTAAAAAAACTTTCAAAATGGCATTTTCTAACTTGAACAACACTGCATTATCTGGAAATTGCATTGCAACTCAATAAAGAAATTTTTTCAAAAGAATAACCACAACTATGAACCAAACTAACCATTCAATTTAAGAATCAATTGTTTAATTTGAACAATTTAAAAGCTGAGCTTCAAGCAAAAGACACAACAATCGAGAAGTTAAAGACAAACATTAAACGTTTGAATAAAACTTCCACCACAAACAGTGTGAAAAAAGGACATAGATGAAATTAAGACAATCAACATAGAACTGGAACATAGGGTGACAAAACTAATTGCTAAGAATGAGCATCAAAAACAGACTGATAAAGAATTTTAAAAAAAGGATAAAAACAAAAGAAGGGGTTAAATTGGGGGGTTTATTTTTGGTTAAAAATAAACAACTTTATGATTCAATTAAACCATCACGTGTTTAGGCTAAAGAACATGCTGAATCTTTGGTAAATAAATTAAATCAAAAGTCTGTTGAAATTACTGATTTAAATGCTCAACTCCAGGAAAAGGTTTTTGTCAATGCACATCAGATAATCCAAGCATCTAATTCACCTGAGAAAAACATGCTTAAAACGGTCAACATAAAGTTGGTGAGTTAAAAACATGCTCCAAGAATGTATAAGCTTGACCCAGTAATTTTGGCTCCTAAGGTTAAGAACAATAGGAAAGCTCACGAATACTACCTTAAGCATACTATAGAACAAGCTGCTATTCTTAAGGATGTAGTTAAACAAGCTAAATCACGAAACCCTTTAGATAGTGAATCTTATTCTGCCTATAAGTATATTAAGCTAATTCAAGAGTTGTTAAGATATGGTAGAGATACTTGCCCTGATATTCACAAACCTAGTGAGAAATTAGTTGCTGTCACGCCTATCAACAAAAGGAACATGGTTAGTTTTGCTGAACCCATCATATCATCTAGCACATCCCAAAAACAATTAGGTTCTTCCTTAAGAAAGACCAAACAGACCACTAACAATTCTGTGTCAACTTCTACAGGAGTTAGCAAGTCTACTAAATCTTGCAGGTCAAAGTATACAGACAATAAAAAGAATGATAGGACCTAGCAGATTTCAAGTAGGACCTAGAAGAAGAATAAAGTAGAAGACCACTCTAGAATCGTTAAGTCTAATTTAAATAAAAAGAATTGTGTTAAACCTTCTGGTAATGCAAATTCTGAGCTTATGTGCGTTAAATGTAATAGTTATATGTATGATGCACGACATGAATTGTGCTTTCTTAAATTTGTTTCTGATATGAATGCAAGTTCCAAATCTAAGTCTGTTAAGAAAACAAAAAGGAAAGAAGAATGGAAACCTACAGGAAAAGTGTTTACTAAAATTGCATATGTCTGGAGACCCACAAGAAGGACTTTCTCTTTAGTTGGAAATGGGTGCCCTTTAACTAGGATTACCACCACTAATAAAGTGCCTCTTAGGGAACCCATTCCTCTAAAAGTATTTGCACAAGAATCTGTAGTAACTAAGGTTTATACTAGGAGACCTAAGGTGTCTAAAACTAATGGTTCTAATAGCAAACCAAAGATTGCAAAATCTGTGATTTTTAACATAATGGAACCCGGTACATCTTAGGGATCCAATACTTCAGTTGCTCCATCTTCTTCTTCTGTCGATCTCAGGTTGTCTAAATCGTCTTGTGGTAATTGGACTCCAGATGCTCCAAGCACATGACCGGAGATCGCTCTTAGCTTACCAATTTCGTTCATAAATTTCTTGGTATTGTCAAATTCGGTAACGACAAAGTTGCGACGATTATGGGATATGGTGATTATCAGATAGGGAATGTCACAATTTTAAGGGTTTATTATGTGGAAGGACTATGACACAATCTATTCTTAGTTGGTCAATTCTGCAACTACGATCTTGAAGTAGCTTTCAGAAAACACATATGCGAATTTTGGTGACGATTATGGAAGGTGTTGATTTACTCTCAGGATCTCGAGGAACTAACTTGTATTCTCTGTCCATTAGGGATATGATGGCGTCTTCTCCTATACGTCTCTTGTCAAAAGCCACAAAGACTAAGTCATGGTTATGGCATCATCGTCTGTCTCATTTAAATTTTGGTGCTATTAATCACTTGGCCAGACACGGTCTAGTACGTGGTCTTCCCAGAATTAAATTTGAAAAGGAGCATTTGTGTTCTACATGTGCCATGGGAAAAAGTAAGAAACAATCACATAAACCTAAATCTGAAGACACCAATCAAGAAAAACTATATCTTCTGCACATGGATCTTTGTGGGCCTATACGTGTTGCAAGTGTAAATGGGAAAAGTACATCCTTATCATTGTGGATGATTACTCTCGGTTCACATGGGTGAAGTTTTTTAGCATCAAAGGATGAAGCTCCTCATTTTATAATCAAGTTTCTGAAAATGATACAAGTTAGATTGAATGCAACTGTCAGGAACATTCGTACAGATAATGGAACTGAGTTTGTTAATCAAACCCTACGAGGCTACTATGAACAGGTTGGCATCTCTCATGAAACATCGGTTGCGGGAACTCCACAACAAAATGGTGTTGTTGAAAGACGAAATCGTACGCTTGTTGAAGCCGCTCGTACAATGTTAATCTTCGCACAAGCTCCTTCATGTCTTTTGTGCACTTTGCTACCCAAACAATGATAGTGAGAATTTGGGCAAACTTCAAGCTAAAGCTGTTATAGGAATTTTCATTGGATATGCACCCAAGAAGATAGCTTACTGTATCTATAACCGACGTACCCAAAAGATAATTGAAACCATCCATGTCAATTTTGATGAGCTGGCGGCAATGGCTTTTAAACAACTCGGTTCAGGACCCGAACTTCAATGTATGACTCCTGCAATGCCTAGTTCAGGACTCGTTCCAAACCCTCCTCCTCTAGCACTATTTGTACCACCATCAAGGCATTAATAGGATCTTATGTTTCAACCAGTGTTTGATGAGTTCTTCTCTCCTCTAGCTAGCATTGCCTCTCCAGTTCCTGTAGAAGAAGCTCCATCTCCTGTTGAGTCAACTTGTTCACCTTCCTCAACAACTGTTGATCAAGATGCACCCTCACCAAGTACCTCACAAACCACTCCACAATCATAATCCCAAACAATTCCTCTCAATGCTAAAGAAGAGTCACACGACCTTAAGGTTGCACATATGAGTAACGATCCTTATTTTGGCATTATAATTCCAGAAACTATTTATGAAGAATCCTCATCATCGGATGTTATTCCTACTACTGTGCACTTAGACGCTCCAATCTCAGAACACCTCAGTAAATGGACAAAAGATCATCCATTACAAAACATAATTGGTGACCCTTCCAGACTCGTTTCCACAAGACTCCAACTACATAAACAAGCCTTGTTCTGCTACTATGATGCCTTCCTAACTTCAGTTGAACCTAATACATACAAAGATGCACTAACTCAGTCATGCTGGATTAAGGCAATGCAAGAAGAGCTACATGAATTCGAACGTCTTGAAGTCCGGGAACTCGTTCCTCCTCTAGATAAAGTGATGGTTATCCCCTTAAAATGGATATATTAGGTCAAATTGGATGAATTGGAGGGGAATCTTAGAAAACAAGGAAAGATTGGTAGGTCGTGGATACCGTCAGGAAGAGGGAATTGATTTTGAAGAATCCTTTGCTCTCGTGGCTAGACTAGAAGTTGTTCGAATATTTCTCGCGTTTGATGCTCATATGAATATGATCGTCTACTAGATGGATATAAAGACGGCATTTTTGAATGGTATTTTGCGTGAAGAAGTCTATGTTAGCCAACCGATAACCTTTGCCTCTTTTGTGTTCTGAATATTTCATTTTTAGTCCTTTGACTATTTGACGTTTGCCAGTTTATTCAGATATTATACCGTGTTGACGATGGTGATTTTTGTTGAGAATTGTGGTAATTTATGGTTTATTGTGAATAATAGTCCTTTTTAGAAGTAATTATTGTGTTATTTGCATTTCGGGTGGTTGACCCATGAATTTTAAGAAAATGCCGAAAAACGAGTCCCGACACGTCCGTTAATGTCCAAATGAGTTTTGAAGGGTTTAAGGTGTAAATACTCTAGGTTAATGGAAAAGTATTTTTAAGGTGAATAAAAATGCTAATTAACTTTGGGGAATAATTTACGGTTAAGTTTTACGAGCTTTTAAGTGACCCCGACACAAAAACGACACCCCCTTGGATACCATGGCCGGTTCAAGTCTCTTAAGAGACAAGATGCCATATTTTTATCTAAAATGTTCCCACTTGTACACATATATTCCATTTACAACCAACATCCAATTAGTTTTCAAAAAAAAAACACACTCATAAGTATGTGTGTGTGTTCGTCCGCCACCAACCACCAAAAACCACCATAGATTTTCTAACTTTGATCAAGAACGTGATATTCCTGGTTGATACGAGTATTTGGGTATTCATTTAAACAACGTTTGGGTTGTCTGGTTCGTGTCGAAATCTACAATTTTTGAAGATTTTCTTGTAAGTTTCCAAATTTAAATTTTGTTTGTCTTTTTGGGTTTATATTGATGCATAGATGTTAGCTGTACAAGTTGATCGCCGTAAAAATTGATTTTTGGAAACAAAATAAATAAAAGAGTGCGTTTAGGGCTCGAATAAAAAGGAATAAGGATAAGGTTTTGTTAGTTTTCATATTGTGGTCGTGATGGTTGAGAAACATATATTGCTAGATAGCTTATTTTGTATAATAGCTTATATAGCTTAGTTTTTGGGCTTTTCGTGACTTATTTTGAGCTTATGTGCTCACGTCCTACTATAAAGTCATAAGGGAAGTGATTTTTATTATTTTCGTGATATGGCGTATATTCGTGGACTATTTTTATAGCTTATGGTAGTAACCAAATACTATACGTAGCTACTAGCTTATTTTTAAGCTTACGGACTTGATTTTTAAGCTCTTGGGCTCACAGCCGAATAAGCACAAATAAGCCATGGCTTATTTGTTGGCTTATTGTGATCCGGGTTATTTTCTACTTATTAGTATGAGCTTATGTATATAAATGGATCTTAGTTTTGGGCTTGGATCGTATTTTGGACGCATAAATACCTTATTGGACCCTTGTTGGGCCTTAAAGCCCAATAAGCGATATTTAGTCGTTTTAAGAATTTTTGACGAACTTTTGAAAATGAAATGTATTTACGAAGTGATGTTGAGCATTATTTTGAGAAAAATGTTTTAGTAAACGTAAAAGATTGAGATTTTAGAATTTTATCAAAAAAGTGTCGAAATGATGAAAAATGTTGAAATTAAGGTTTAAAACCTTGGAAAACGTTATATAAACGTACAGGTCATGTCAAAATTTCATAATAAGTTTATACTTAGAAAGTTTTACTTAAGAACATTATTTGGTTTTTTAAATAATAAAATATTATTTTATTATTTTATTTATTTAATAAAATTCACTAAACTTATCTAATATGTCTATTATGAGTAAACGTTTCATTTTCAACCATATTATGATTATTTTATTTGGAACTAAAGCTACCGAATGAAATTATCGAGATATATTTATAATTATTTTTTATAAATATTTACTTATATTACTTAGCTATTTTCTTTAAATAATATAAGTATGTATCGTTGGGATATCGGATTGATAAGATGTGGAGATCGTTATAGACTCATCTAGGATATGTTTTACAGCTAATATAAATATGCAGCAGAATATAAAGAACAATATATTATCAAACAAGGTTTTTATTCCATACGTTTCCACCTTGCCCCAATTCTATACCTTGGAGCTACTAACTAACTAACTATTAATTTAACTACTAACTAAATGTGTACACCCACACATTTTTCTAGACTCTCATTGGGAGAGTTCTATGTTTTCTGAATGCAGTAAACCTATGTCTATGATCTCTTTATATAGGGAAAGATCAAGACTTACAAAGGAAGTAAATCAATAAGATAAGGAAACTAATTAAACTAATTTAAATACTTTCCTAATCTTTATCTTGTAAATCTTTGACCAAATCTTCATAATTCTCCACCAGCTTGTAGAATTCTAATCCTGACGATTTAGTCCTTATGTTTCATTTTGTTGCTCTTTTGTCTCATCAAATCTGTAAACCCAACAATCTTCCCCTATTTGATGATGATAAAACAAACAAATTCTTGCACGAACTTCCCCTGAAGTTGAGATCATGGATCTCCTTGAATGAAACAAACTTCCTTGTAAACTGCTTCCCCTTAACTTATGATCTCCTTTGTACCATGCCACACCAAGGATCTACAAGTTGCAACCTGTTAATATTTCTTCCCCTTTTTCATAATCCAATAAGGGACTTATGAATGTAAGCAACTTGGATCTTGACCACTACAAACCAATATCACACTTCTAATCCAAGCCTTCTAACTCCTCAAATTACCCACCATTAAGCACAATAAGAAAAATGAACTTGAGTAGTAGAAACTCACACTAGCAGTAGTAATAATGATTAGCAATAGTAAAAACCTTCACCTCGATGATGCATGTAAATGGTTAAACATTTTAACAATAAGCTTCCCCTGAAACCCATATGTTAACCATTTCTGGAATCTTCAATTCTGTAGGCTCTATGTAATGATTACTAATGAAGAAAACTAAGTATAACAAACTTGATGCTGAAGTAGAACAACCCAAACTTGTGTCTTATGTTATCCACGTGACTTTGAACTTATAAATAAATCTGTGAAATATAAGTATATCGCAACCTCTTGACAAAAATCCTCATCTTCTATGAGACACATACTAAGTGATAGCAAATGTGAGCATTAAGCACCATAAGAAAAATCACACACCTTTGCTAGATTTTGACAAGTCTTCGTCACACCGTTGTAAGCGCGAACAAGTTACCTCCAAATGTTGTAAGCCATTTGAGATATGATAAGAACACGTACCCAAGTAATTCCACTTCAACTTCAAATAGGTGATAATTAATCATCTTCGTAACCAATTAATCCAATGAATCTAAAAATACGAGCCTTTTAAACCTTTAAGAACATTTAAAACCAAAATCCAAAAACTTCCTTCCTGTGTGTGTCATCCGATAACCAAAACTGCCCTTTGTCCGATATTAGGCAAAGCTGGTAGTACAAACTATAAACCAGCAGTCTTAACTTTCTTTAAGCCCAATGCTAGCAGTACAAACTTAATACTGGCAGTATAAAATTTTAAGGCCAGCAATACATAGTAGACACGAACAGTATTAACTTACTTCCCCTCAAATCAAGCAGTACTAACGAACACCACAGCAATACTAACCAAATCTGAATACAAACACAACAGTACTAGCTAGTAATTGGGAAGTATTAAAATACCTTAGCAGTATAAATGTATGTCCTTGGCGGTATTAACAAACTCCAAGCAGTATTAAATATTAATCAGTAGCATTAACCAAATAACGAGCAGTAGTAAGTAGTGTTCGTTCTCAATCAGTAAAAACGAACAAGCATCAGTACCATCATCACATCTACTGTTCAAACACCATAAATCAATGATGTCACCTTTTTGTATACGTGCTGCCTCTTGTTACGCTTCGCTGTTATAACCTGCTGCTTTAACCAATAAATGACCAAAACTGTTTGACCAGATTATGGTTTAATGAAAAACCCTAGTTTTCACCAACTTGACTTGCACCAAAATAATCATATTCATCTCTTTTTTTTGAACAGATCTTGGATTAGCTTGTTAAAGCTTTAGTTATCTTAGATAGATCTAAAACAACTATGATAGAAACCTTATAGAATATATAAAGATTATGCAGAATCTAATCTTTATATACTAGAAGAACAATAAAACAATGTAACAATAGCAACACAAGATCTTTCTCTTAACTCAAAATATATTGAATGATTCACAAAACAACTATATGTTTTGCCTAATAGCTATGACTTTTCTATGTGTGTCTAACTATGTCGTAGGGTTCCTTTTATACACTAAAGAAAACCCTAATGGGCTTACAAAACGCGTTAAGTGATCATGCATATCTATTACTAATATATCTCATGCATATCACATAAGCAGTACTAACTTCCTATACTAACAGTACTAATAAACTAACATTTTGTACTGGCAGTACTAACTATAACTAACAGTACTAACTATTACAACTAGCAGTACTAATGACTTAGTTTGTTTTCTTCAATCTTCAGTAACAGCATAAATCTTCAAATAGCAGTACTAAGTCCTTTCATCAGTATAAACTTGTAGAAGCCCTTAATTCCCAACAATCTTCTCCTAAACTTGTGATTTATCTCTAAATCATCAAGTTTCTTGAATTAAAACTTTTTTGGCTCTAAGAGGATTCTTCCAAACACTTCATCTTCTTGGTTTGTTGGCTTCTATAAAGATCTTCATAATTAGATTTCTCGCCATCTCGCTATCTTCTTCTACTTGCAGCCTTCTACTTAGCATCAAATTCATAACTACAGTTGACAATGGATAATCCTTTTCTATCAACATATAGATGTCATGTCCTCTTGTTGAAGATACAAGATGTACTCCACATGTATCATACAGTCTCTATGTCAAAGGATCATACATATATCTTTGTAGCTTCCACAACACATCATCTTTATCAGGTTTAAACAACCTCTTCAGTTCAACCCATAAAGCTCTTTCCTTATCTTCAGTAGGTTGTTCTTGAATAGTATCTAACCTTAAAGCTTCAGCTGTCCTTAACTTCT
>BQNB010163918.1:0-12664 GCA_026074375.1 Tanacetum coccineum
GCAACAGGAAGCAAAGGAACGGTGCGGCCAACAGTGGTATCTAACAGTTTTGGTTCGTCTTCACCACGCTGTCTCTCACAAATCCTAACCTTTGTGGGGTCGACGGTACGAATGAACGAAAGCAAATCCATTTCTGCAAAAAATATAGACAGTTAGAAAACATGATCAAAAAGTATATCATAAACGAAAAATAATAATAAGCACCCACCCTGTAGGATCGTTTAAATCATAGCACGGGTGATGATTCGAGTGGTTTAGCTAGTTTCTAGTGAGAGAAACACAAGAGAGAGATTTACTAGAGAGAGAGAGATGTATGTGTTTCAAATGAAAAGTGTATTGACTAGCTTGCCTCTTCCAAAGTTGGAAGAGGCTATAAATAGTTCTTACAATATACCGGGTATTAGTACCCGACTTAATACCGAAAAACATACTATAAACTAATAAACTACGAACTATTATAAACAATAAATATACGGGGTGACCGAGTCTTTTACTCATATCTAACACAATGTCCTACATGCAAAAAGTGCCTTTACAGTGCAAATCATGATGAATGCGTCTTAGAATACCTCTCAAGGTTAAATCCTCGTGCCTCTGCACAGAATAAGGATGCAAAATCCCATAAGACAACAAAGAGATATATGCCCGTAGAAAAGTCAAGTGCATCTAAGAAACCAGAAAGACAGATCCCCACAGGACATAGGTTCTCAAACAAAAAGACTACCACTGTCCCTGAGAAAACAATGAATCCTAGATCTTGTCTTAGGTGGAAACCAACGGGTAGAATCTTTAGTAATGTTCGTCTTAGGTGGATTCCCACAGGAAAGTTACTCAACTCTTGCACGGGCAAGGTTGACAGTGAACCCGCGCATGGTTCAATAGTAGATATCCCTCATATTCATGCATGCAAACAAACTCTGGGTTTAAGTGCAGGTACATCATTCAATGGTCAAAAGCAACAAAGAATTGACCTAAATGCAGATGCACTATACAATGAAAAGCAGGAAAATCTCAGAGTGTGGTTGCTGAAATTACTGATATCTAAGAAACCAGTGCCAGAATGGTTTCACAAAAGATGAGCTACATCAAATGGTGTCTGCTGAAAATAACACTTCAGGCCCCGTTCCTCAATGTTCAAAAGACGTTTGAACACAGCAGTTCAAGCCTCGGTCGTCAATGTCAAATGGCGTCTGCTGAAAATAACACTTCAGGCCCCGTTCCTCAATGTTCAAAAGACGTTTGATCGCAACAGATCAAGCCTCGGTCTTCATGGCAATGACGTCTGTTCACATCAGTTCAGGCCTCGTTCTTCATCAAATGACTTCTGATCATAACCGTTCAGAACTCGGAATTCACGACCACAGCAATGAACCGTCAAGTTCAAAGCTGGTTCCAAAAGTTGTTCCTCTAGCAGTCAAGACAGCTACATCACGAAAAAGTTGGAATTACTATTCCACCATCATACATAGCAATGCTAAGGACAACAGGTATATATATACAAATACAAAATCTGAAAAATAGAAAATTTCCAAAAAGATTCTTCTCGACATGTCTCTTGGAATCGATAACATTTACCAAATAAAGGGAAAGCTTTATCTATAAAGATAACTTATCCTTACAACGTGGAAAATTCATAAACTTTTCTCGGTCTTGAGTTGTTCATACAAGACATTCAAAGTTTTAAGCTCAAGAAAAAGGATAGTGTACGCATAAGTGCGCTTACCCTTAGAGTTGGAAGAGAAGTCTTCTAACATGATGTTTTTCAAAATGTTGAACATAATTTTTCAAGAATTTCTCACTGACAATTCATAATCTTTCAAAATTGTGTGTTCAACACTCCATCTTTCAAGGGGGAGTTGTTCGAAAAACAAAGTTTAATGAGTTTGGGTACATCATATCACGACCATTCTTATGTATTCAAACCATTCTCAAAAAGTCTCTTAATAACAACAAGATAATAATGACAATTCCATAGAATGATAGTTATAAGATGACTAGGTGTTCAACCTCAATTTTATATCGATTTTACAACTTGGTATCATTGTTTTTGGTGTCAAACATATGTAAAATTGAGGGGGAGCAAGATAATGTTCCATATACGTCATGCTAAGTAGACGTTTTTCCCATGGTATTTCAAGACAAATTTTAATCACAAAGTATTTCAAAAACTAAGTGCATTAGTATTTAAAATAAGGGGAGAAATGTATTTAAAATGTGATCTTGAAAATAATAAGTGATCTTATCGACTCAAAGTGCTTGATACTCTTCGAAAAAGGTTTTATGGTTACTATCTCATACCCTACAACATCTTATTTCACGACGATTCTGAAGTCATAAGGTGGTAAGGTTAGGTATTTGTCCTATGATCCAACCAGAACTGGAGGGATCTACCCAAGGACACTCCATAGTTAGAAATAGCAGTCCTTAGGTATGATTGGAGATGAATGTGTATAAGGGAAGAATGCCGACTAAGATTGAGCTAACACTGGAACAATCACAACAAGGTGTTAGTAATGTGTCTTGGTATGCATAAATGGGGTTGTAGTATGAAAGAAATGTCTGGAATAAATGGGTCTAAAGAAAGCAGCCCTCCACACAAAACTTAGGCAAAAAACCAGGTAAATTAACTTGCTGTCAGGATCCATAATGTTGATTGCTGAAATTGAAGACGACATCATTGGACCCAGTGATGCAATGCACAAACCGCTTCCCAGCATTCGGTTTCTCTCAAAAGAAAATTGTCTCATTTGTCCAGGAGATACACACGACTTTATATTGCTTTCTCACTCCGAGTTAGTTGATATTGAATAGTGGCAGTTGCTCCAGCCTCCGTTTTCTAAACCATACTGCACTAATCGAGGTCTAGAGCCAAGAGATCATAAATATATCTCATTAGGGAGCATTCCATTCTAACCACTTGTTGAACACAATTTGTTCACAAGCTTGTTAACAAGGTCCTACGCATTATCTTGTGATTGTCCAGAACATCGAGTGATATTATGTAAAAAACTTTCACAATGAAGATGGAAATACCTACTTGTGCCAGCATCATACAGCTCTTGGTTGGTGACCTGCGAGATTTCTTTATGAATCAAACTTGTGTCAACTAGAAAGAAACGGGGGGATGGTTAAGACATTCATTGTGAATCAATCTTGTTCCAGGAAATGAATTGAAGGCTTAATCAGAAAGATAGAAACTATTCTAATTCACTCGTATCGTGTTGTCTGCTGAGAGTTCGGTTAGGAGAACTAGCTAGCATGGCAATTCTAATTCTTCTGTGTTAGAAGCATCCTACGCTTTGAGTAGATACCTCGTCAAGGAGATCTTTGATTTTCTATGAGCACAGGTACAGTATTTATAATGTAAAAACGGTTTCCTACGGAACCGGAGGTTAATCTAACCAAATCCGGACGAATGACAAAGCCATATTCGTCCACCCGCTTTATTGCTAACTGTTTTATTTCAGGATACATAAAGATGGAGATGGTGATGCCTCATTCCAGCTGAAGTTGGATTCATTACCACATGCTCATGCTCAAACTACAAAGACATACTATAAGCATCAAGATTCAAGAATCATAAAAGCTCAAGAATTAAAGACAAAGACTTCCGAACAAACTCTGATATACAAGATCTTCCTTCAAAGATATCAAGTCTATCAAGGGAGATTGTTAGCAAGCTTTCAAGATTATGCAAAGTATGAGCATGTTGGTCAAGACACAAGATCGCAAGGTGGCAAAGACGATCAAGACGGAAGGATAAAGATTTAAAGATCTCGGACGAAAAAGACAAAGTTAAAAGACAATGACAAAGGCTCAAGATCAAAGATCATAAAGCATGAAGGAACAAGCCTACAACAAATTCAGAGACCAAGACCACAAGATCTTAACGACAACAGCAATCTCATTGATCTCACGAAGGAGTGTCACAATGAACTCACTTCGGGGGAGATTGTTAGCCTCAAAATATTGAGTCGAACAATGGAAGTTCGTTCATAATTATATTAGGTCTCGGTCACTAAATTAATATACGTTGTACTAGGCTAGAAGGGTAAACGGGCTTGTAAATGTAAGCTAATATTGTATGTGTATCGAGCTAAAAGCCCAAGTCAATCCCGAGCCCGGCCCAAGTAAAAGCCCACACACCCCATGTAGTTGTGTAGGGTATTATATACCATTCTTCCACTATGGAAATGGTGTCTGGTTCCATTTGTAATTTTTCCATTTTTGCTAGTTTATCATCCACTCTCTTTTTTCCTCTTACCTTTTCTCTCTCTAGTTTCTCTCTACAATTCTTCCATTTTATCTCATCTTATTTTCTTGTTTCAATAATGAAGTGACTTTGTAGTCGTAGACTTTGATGCCGATCCCCAAGTTCCTTTAATTCTCAGGAGATCATTCTTAAAAACCGGACGTGCCTTGATTGATGTTTATGAAGGAGAACTAACACTTCGTGTTGGAAAAGAAGCCGTAACATTCAATCTTGATCAGACTTCGAGATACTTGGCTAATTACGATGATATGACAGCGAACCGAATCGCCGTCATTGAAATGGCTTGTAAAAAGTATTCTCAAGAAGTTCTCGGTTTCTCCGATTTGATCGCGAGTGGCAATCCCACTCCTTACTATGACCCAATCGTTTCTACCTCTTCTTCGACTCTCACTCCCTTCGGGGATAGTGATTTTATTCTTCTTGAGGAAGCCGATGCTTTCCTCGCTATTGAAGATGATCAAACTTCACAGGAAGTTGATGACTCTTACTATGACTCAGAGGGGGATATTCTTCTTTTGGAAGCAATTCTTAATAGTGATCCTTCACCACCCCCTCCCAACCAATGAAATTATTTGCCAGAAATTCGAAAAGAAGTTAAAGTTTGTGAAGCTAAAACTGATAAATCTTCAATTGATGAACCCCCCGAAGTAGAACTCAAGGACTTACCTCCTCATCTCGAATATGCATTTTTGGAGGGTGACGACAAGTTGCCCGTCATAATTGCTAAAGACTTGAGTGTCAAGGAAAAAGCCGCTCTCATAAAGGTTCTGAAGTCACGCAAGCGAGCCATCGCTTGGAAACATTCTGACATCAAGGGTATTAACCCGGAATTTTATACTCACAAAATTCTTATGGAAGATGACTACAAATTAGCGGTCCAACACCAACGATGGGTGAATCCAAAGATCCACGATGTCATCAAAAAGGAGGTTGAAAAACTTCTTGATGCTGGATTAATTTACCCGATCTTGGATAGTCCTTGGGTAAGCCCCGTACATTGCGTGCCGAAAAAGGGTGGTTTTACCGTTGTCGCAAATGATGAAAATGAATTGATCCCAAATCGATTGGTTACAGGGTGGCGTGTATGCATTGACTACCGTAAGTTAAATGAAGCCACCCGTAAAGACCATTTTCCACTTCCCTTTATGTATCAAATGCTTGAGAGATTAGTAGGAAACAATTACTATTGTTTTCTCGGGTTACTTTCAAATTCCCATCGATCCTAAAGATCAAGAAAAGACAACATTCACGTATCCTTATGGAATGTTCGCCTATCGTCGCATGCCTTTCAGCTTATGCAATGCACCGGGCACGTTCCAAAGGTGTATGTTGGCTATCTTTCATGACATGGTCTAAAAGATGATGGAAGTCTTTATGGATGACTTTTCAGTCTTTGAGAATTCTTTCGAAAATTGTCTCTCTCATTTAGACAAGATGCTTTAATGGTGCGAAGACACCAATCTTTGTCTAAATTGGGAGAAAAGTCATTTCATGGTCAAGGAAGGAATTGTCCACGGCCACAAGATTTCAAAGAACGGGATTGAGGTTGATAAATCCAAAGTCGATGTGATTTCTAAATTACCTCATCCCACCACCGTTAAGGGTGTTCGGAGTTTTCTCGGTCATGCCGGTTTCTACCGACGGTTAATTAAGGATTTTTCCAAAATTTCCTGACCGATGACTCATCTCCTTGAGAAAAATACTTCGTTCATCTTCTTCGATGATTGAATTCAAGCTTTTAATACATTAAAGAAAAAACTTACTGAAGCTCCAATCTTGATTGCCCCAGACTAGGACTTGCCCTTTGAGCTTATGTGCGATGCAAGCGACTTTGCCATAGGTGCGGTAATAGGGCAACATCATGAGAAACATTTTAAGCCTATACACTATGCTAGCAAAACAATGAACGAGGTGGAATCGCATTACACCACAAAGGAGAAAGAAATGTTATCCGTGGTGTATGCCTTTGAAAAATTCCGATCTTACCTCATCTTGAACAAAAGCATTGTGTATACGGATCACTCCGCCCTAAAATATCTCTTTTCTAAAAAGGATTCCAAGGCGAGATTGCTCTGGTGGGTTCTTCTCCTTCAAGAGTTCAATTTCAACGTAATTGACACAAAAGGAGTCGAGAACCTCGCAGCAGATCATCTTTCCCGATTAGAAAATCCTTATGAATGTATGCTCGACCCAAAGGAAGTAAATGAAAAGTTTCCTCTCGAGACACTCCATATGGTGACTTTTCATGGTGACTCAAGTACCCCGTGGTTTGTCGACTATGCAAATTACCACGCAGGGAAATTCATTGTTAAAGGGATGTCGTCCCAGCAGAAAAACAAGTTTTTTAAAGATGTTAAACATTACTTTTGGGACGACCCCTTCTTGTTTAAAATATGTGCGAATCAAGCGATCTGGTGGTGTGTGCACGGTAAAGAAGCTCTCGGCATCCTCGAAGCTTGCCACAATGGACCCACCGGGGGACATCATGGTGCAAATCTCACCGCTAAAAAGGTCTTTGATGCCGATTTCTTTTGGCCCACTATTTACAAAGATGGACATGAGTTGGTTAAAAATTGCGACTCATGCCAACGTCAGGGAAAAATTTCACAAAGGGATGAGATGCCTCAAAATTCCATCCAAGTTTGTAAAATCTTTGACGTTTGGGGCATTGATTTCATGGGGCCATTCCCGTCTTCACGAGGGAACAAATATATACTCGTGGCGGTCAACTACTTGTCAAAATGGGTTGAAGCGAAAGCGCGCCCCACCAATGACGTCCAAGTTGTTTGCAAGTTTCTTAAATCTCTCTTTGCCCGATTCGGTGCCCCTCGTGCTATCATAAGTGATCGCGAAACCTATTTTTGCAATGACCAGTTTGCAAAGGTCATGCTTAAATACGGAGTCACTCATCGTCTCTCCACCGCGTATCACCCACAAACAAGTGGGCAAGTTGAGGTATCCAATTGTGGCTTAAAAAGAATTCTTGAAAGGACAGTGGGTGAGAACCGTGCCTCTTGGTCGGACAAATTAGATTACGCTCTATGGGCCTTCCACATAGCTTACAAAACATACATCGGGTGTACTCCTCACAAGCTCGTGTATGGAAAGGCATGTCATCTACCGATTAAGCTCGAGCACAAAGCCAGCTGGGCCTCAAAGCATGCTAACTTTGACCTTTCAACCGCGGGTGATCACCGCAAAGTTCTACTCAATGAATTAAACGAACTTCGTGATCATGCCTATGAGAATTCTTTAATTTACAAGGAGAAAACTAAGAGGATCCATAATGCCGAGATCAAAAACCGCGTTTTCAACGTTGGTGATCAAGACCTCCTCTTTAACTCCAGATTAAAGATTTTCTCGGGCAAGTTAAAGTCCCATTGGTCTGGACCATTCACCATCACCCAAGTTTTTCCATATGGCAACGTGAGTTTATCTTCCATATCCCTCGCGGCCAAACTTTAAGGTGAAATGGCCATCGAATTAAGCACCTACTCTTGGAGCGGGACGTACCAGAAATTGGTTTGTCCAGATATCCAAATCTTAACTAGGATAAATGAATTCGGGGATTGGGTCAGCATTGTGACCCTAAACATGCGCTTGTGAGAACGGCACCCATGCTCTCCATCCGTTAGTTATTATGTAGTAATGAATAAGTGTTTTTATTGTAAGAGGATCGCCTTTTTCCTTTTCTGTGTTTTGTGTTTTGTGGTTTATTGTCCAGGACTGCCCTGATTCTGAAGCCTCTCGTGTCCTTCGATCACAAGAGCTTCAAGTCCTCAGCTTCATTTGGGAATCCAATATCCAAATCTTATCGACTAACGTTTCACTCTTTAAGCAGTCATACTAATAACGGCTGAGGATTTGCGTAGAATTCCCTTCGTAAACATTTAGGGACAATGTTTATTCTAGTATTGGGGATATTCGATTTGATTGTGTCTGCAGTTGTTGTTTTCGCGTAATCCCATTTTTACCACCAAAATTTCAAAAAAAAAAATTAAAAATTTTCAAAAATAAAATAAGTGTTTTGTCACAATTTCGACTTTCCTACTGGGTAGAATAAGAATAAATTTTGACTCGATCGAGCGTGTTGAGCTTTAGCTTGTTACCTAACATTTAGACTAAGCGTTCGCGAATATTCGTGAAGAACGAAAAATGATAGTGTTAATTATGAGTGGGATGCTAAACAAGGATTATTTGGAAATCTTAAGAGGTATGTATGTATTTTTTGGTCTTTGATCCATAAGCTCTTAACCTGATTAATATACGTGCTATATATAGAGATAAAACTTAAAATCATACATTTTTATGTAATAATAAGCAAAAAAAAATTTAGCCTTAGTTCAAATTTATAATTGAATTTTTCAAAAAAAGAAGTCTTCTCCTTGATCAGAAGTTAAAAAAATGATGATATAAATAAAAAAAATTATGATAAGTAATTTAAACTGTGGGTGATAAAAGTTGATGTAATCTTGCGGCTCACAACCGATGTTACAGCCTTCTAAAGAAAGCCCATAGTAAGAATAATAATCCGAGACTGATAAAAGTTTGCTGCATCTTGCCGGCTCACAACCGATGTTGCAGCCTTCTAAAAGGTTGAGGGTTACAATTGCATCAATGTTTAATATTTAAGTGTAAATTAATAAATAGATCTATTTTTGTTAAATTCAAATATGCTTTTGAACTTTGACTATTCTATTTTATAAGCTATGTGTATATGAGAAACCTAAGAGTTTATGAAACCTAAGGTCCGTAAGTCCCGATACTAGTCTCTATGAGGTGTCAAAAGCTTGGTCACTTAACCGCAAGGTTGGGATGTGCCGAGACGAAAGTCGCTACATGGGATGATCTCTCCTTCAAACTCATTATTCTCGGGTGGAACGTGAAACATAGAATTTTGCAAAACGTTGATCCGTGATTGAAATTCAAAATAGCACACACGCCTAAGATATAATAATTGTCGGGAGTGAAAAGTTCACAAGATGCAAATATGTGTAGTGTTAGCATCTTAACTTATATTTAACTATGATTTCGTTTTAAGCTTGGTTTGGAGCAAGTGAAAAGTCAGGGACGATGAATTTATCCTTTTTGGGGCATTCTCGGATCGAAATGCATCTTGTTCTATGATCCCTTAAAGTTATAAAATAACGAAAGTCAAATAAGTTAGTTAGTTGCTTAATATGAAAAGTACAAAAAAATGAGAAAAATGAAAAATACAAAAATATGTGTAGGAATAAGAGTATATATTTAAAAAATGGTAAAGACAGGGCTTTTTCAAAACTTATGAGTCTTTAAATTCACCTCGACAAACACTTAGCTACTTTTTGAGGTTATTAGTCGAGGGGGATCGAGATTCTTAGTTTTCTAAGTGCTTACTTCATAGCATTGCGTGAGGACACGGCAATGTCCTAGTATGAGGGATTTTGGTATGTGCTTAATTACACATACCGTTTTCCATCAAAACCAGACTTAAATGACCAAAAACGTACTAAAAATACATTGTATTTGTATGTTTTCACTTATATTGTGCAGGTAACGGATAATCAAGAAAAGGACAAAATCGAAGCCAAAACAACAAAACCGAGCACGGGAACGGAAAGAGCGTGCTGAAGTTAAAATCAAGTCAAAAAGTCAACCAAAGTCAACCCCGACAAAAGTCAAAGGTCAAACCCGAAGCCGTAAACCGAAGAATACTTAATGGGCCCACCCGAACCCATCTAATGGGCCGGATAAGCCCATTAGTATATTGCACGAAGACCTTAAGCCCAAGTAAATTAAAATAGCCCAAACACCTATTATTTCTATAACCGGCCCAAACAACCCACCAAAAGCCCAACTATAACTTTGGGGGGCATTTCTGCTAAACCCCAAAAGTTATACACCACAAGGACGAATTATGTAGTAACTCTATATAACTTTGGGGGGCAAAACTGCCAACTCCCAAAGTTATATCACCAAAAGGACCTCACATGCAATTACACCATACAAGATGGTGGACTGAATTTGCCAACAACCCAAACTCACCCATGCACCAATTATAACCTCCTTTCCCGCCATAAACCAACCTCCACTGTTCACGCTTCCCTGTCCCCTCCTCCTCTTTTACTGTTTACCCCCAGCCAAAAACTCATTAAAACCCTTCCCCACCCCCACATGGCTTATGTCCACCTTGGCAATACCCAATACCATCATTGGTTGAAGGAAAACAACAAAGAGATGAAGGGTGAAGATCATTTTGCTTAGTGATCACACAAAATGAAGGGCCATGATGATTTTTGATTTCTACTCACACAACAAACACACCCTAGTTTCTGTCTCAGCAAACAAACACAACTAGAAGAAGACAAAGACCAAAGAGAGGGCAAGCACTTAGTCGTTTAGTATAAGTAGGACTCATTTGTAAGCCTAAGGGCATTTAGTTTTTTTTAGGTTTCACCTAGTCTTAGTTTAAGTCATTTTAAGTTATTTACATTCCATGTCTTGTAAACAGTTTTTAGAATCAATGAAAATTCCAAGTTTTTAGTTAAGTTTTGAGTTCGACTTTTTTTAATTGTAAAAGCTCCTCCTAATTTGTTTTAAGCTTTGTTTAATCTTATAAGCTAGTTGTTTTAAGAAAAGTATAAAAAACTTAAGAAAAATTTATAAAAATCTCAAAAAGAAATCACCCCTAATATACCACAGCTTGTATTTGGATGATAAGCCAAAAAGGGAAGGGCTTATGGACTCTCACTAGCTTGTATTATACAAGCTAGAGCTTGTAGATTGGTTTGTTTGCCCTGTTTTGAGCAAGGGCAGTTGTAAGTTTACTTTTCTATTTTTGCTTAAGTTACTGTAGCAGTGCTTATTTAGTGCTTATTGTGCTTATTTTCTGTCCTTTATTGCTTATTTATGTTAGTTTATGCTTACTTATGCTTAGTTAATGATCATTTGTCCTTTGTTTAAGTTTTATGTGAATCTGTCCATTTTTAGCTTAATATTCTCATTAGCTTATTTGCTATTTATAGTGCTTATCCTTGCTTATTTTTGTGTGATTTCTGCTTATTTTGCTCAATATTTGTTTGCTTGTTAACTGTATTGCCATATCTTTGCTTAAACTCTTTAAAAATCAGTTTTAAAAAGGAATTGATAGTTTAAAGGAGTGTTTGGGTCAAGGGGTTAAAATGGGTCAAAGTGGTTAAAAAAACCATTTGGGTCATTTGGTTAGCTTAATCAAGCTTGATTTAGTAGTTTTTATCAGTTTTTGGAAAAGTTTCAAAGTTAAAAATTGTTTTTAAGGTTTTTCTTAAGTTGTCTTTAAAACTGTTGGTCAAAATCAGTTTTGATACAACTTATTGGATTAAGCCTTCAAAACAAATATTTGAAACTTGTTTTTATGTCTTTTGGTGTGTCTTAATGCAGTAGTTAGATTCTTCAAGTTTACCTTTGCCCATTTCAAATCTGTCCTAGTTTTTTTTGTTAAGTTTTTCATGAGTTAAAATTGCCCCATTTTCAATCCAATTTATCAGAGCTTTTAAGTTGTTTTAGCTTTTAAGATTTTGTGCACAAGCTATTTAGGAGCTTAACTCTATCTGTTTTCATTAGCTTTTTAATTTGGAGTGTATTTTCCTGCTTATTTTTAGGCTGCAAAAGCCCACTTGTTTTTCAAAGAAAACAAAAAAAATAGCCAAGCTTGGTGACCTGCACTTTTCCTTAGCCTTTTTTATAGTTTGTTTGATTTTCAAAATCTTTTATGATTGCTGTTTTAGATAGCCAGTTGAATATGCTTTTTAGTAATATAGCTCTTATTGCCCTAAGGATCCATTTATGTGCTTAAAAATAAGCTTAAAAATGACCCCCTAGGCTGTCTTAAGTAGTCCTTCCCCCATAGTGCTTATTTGCTTTTCTGAGTTTAATGGTTATTGGATTTGCTTAAGTCTTGTTTAGTTATGCTTATTAGCTCTAGGTTTATGCCTGTATTAGCTTATTTGTGCTTTTTAAGTGCTTATTGAGCTTTTTTAAAGTCTAGCAGTACTACCTCCAAGTTAGTACTGCTATGCTTCTCTTCAGCTTATTAGCTTATTTTCCTTCCTTATTTCCTGTGACATTTGCTTATTAGATTTGGTTCAATCCCTTGTTTGCTTATTTTGCTTTGTTATAAGCCATTGGTAGCTTATTTGCTTATTAAGTTTAGCTTAAAAGCTTTTTAGCTTGTTAGATTAAAACTGTCATTATTCTCAGCTTATTTCAGGCTTATTTTTGAGTTTTGTAAAAAAGTCAATTTTTTAACGTGACAACCCGAGAATTTCCGTTCAATAAAGTATCCGTTTCCGTGTAGAAATTTGAATTTTTAAAAGTTTCGTTAAGCTTTTCCGTTTAACCGGGAAGTTATTTCGTTATTATCTGAGAATCGTC
>BQNB010163919.1:0-14390 GCA_026074375.1 Tanacetum coccineum
AACCTGCTTATTTGCTTATAATGGTTGCTTATTTGTTCTCTAATATCTTTAATTTTGCTTATTAGATTAGTTAGATCATCTGCTTATTGTATGCTTATTTGTAGTTTAGATCTGCTTATTACTGCTTATTTTATTCATTTAATGCTTAATATGTTCTTTAGTTAGCTTAGATTTTAATTTGCTTGCTATTTTATAAAATCTGTCAAAAAACCAAAAAAATAGTAGCATAGTGTAGTTAGCTTATCATTACTGGCTTATCTGCTTAATTGTTTGTTTAAACTTGCTTAATAGGACTGTTTTAAGCTTATTAATATCTGGTAATTGATAATTGTTCTTTAAATCTCATTATTATAAGCTTAATATGGATTTAAAACCCTAATTTCTCTCTCTAATGTGGGCGATTTTTGAACCCCAATTCTGGCAGCTAGCTTCGATCCTGTAATCTACCATTCATTGTTTAACGATCGTTAATCCTCATTGATTGTGTTCCTTCGTCTACTAGATTGTGATAGGGATTAGGCCTTGATTCGTTCGTCCCTAATCTCTTGTAATCATTTAGTTCGCGTAGGTAATATTATCTGAGTTTTAATTCTTGTTAACCGGTTCGACGTGGATTAGGTTTTGACATGTAGTTGTCATTGGTTCATCTCGTTACATTAGTTAGGGTTTTTTTATATGTTTTAATTACTTTTGTGCTGATTAATATGGAAGTTGGTTAGACGCTCGGGTGTGTATCGTTTGAAACCCTAATTAGGGTTTTGTTTTTAGAGTTGCTGTTGTGAGTTTGATTGGTGAGAGATGGAAGCTATGGATAACATTGGTAAGCCAACGCTATCTGGGTTGGCGTCAAGAATTCATAACATTGATGGTAAACCATTACGATCTGCTATTCATAATGTTAAACCATCTTGTGCTAATGATGGAAAAGCGTTGCATGGTGCGGCTGAAACGGCTATGGTGATTAGGAGCCCTAATAGGGTTTCGTTTGATGATAATATTAGGGTTTCTCAAATAAACCCTAATGACACGAATATGTCATCAGATATGAATAAGGAGAACCCTATGGTTTCTGTTACAAACAGTGATGTTTTTAATGTAAGCCCTAGTTTTTCTATTGATGAAAACCCGAAACCTGCAAGTCCAGCGAGTTATAATGATTCGTTTGATATTTTTGGTGCCTCTAGGGAGAATTTCAAGCCATTGAATGTCGCTGTTGAAGGTAATCCTGGGTCTAATGTGACTTCGAGTAAGACTTTTGCTGATCTGCTACATAAAAACCCTAATAAGAAAAGTGTTCAGCTTAAGGAGTTACGAAATCCAGAGATTGTGGAGGGTGCTGCTGTCGCACTTCCTATGGATGCCGTTGATGCAATAAGCTCTCGGTTTGCTAATACTTTGTTCGGTTACTTTATTGGCAAGCGTTTAGCATTTCCTCTTGTGGAGAACTACGTCAAGAACACATGGGCGAAATATGGCTTAAAAAGAATTCAGTTGCATGAAGGTTTCTTCATGTTTCAGTTTAATACAAAAGAAGGAATGGAAAGTGTTATGGAGAATGGTCCATGGCTGATCCGTTATGTTCCTTTGATTCTGAATGTTTGGACTCCCAATACCGACTTGAAGAAGGATGTGATCAAAACAGCTCCTTTGTGGGTTAAGTTGCATCACGTTCCCATTGTGGCTTATTCGGAGGTTGGATTGAGTCTTATCACCACACAACTAGGACGGCCGTTAATGCTTGATTCCTATACTAGTAGTATGTGTTTGAGTTCATGGGGGCGAAACACTTATGCTAGGGCTCTAGTTGAATTCTCTGCGGAAGAGGAGTTAAAGGACTCTCTTGTTATTGCAATTCCGCGTAGTAATGGGAAAGGTCACTCGTTGGCTACTATTGAGGTTGAGTACGAATGGACACCTCCTAGGTGCTCTACTTGCAAGGTGTTTGATCATATTAATGATTCTTGCCCTAAAAACCCTAAAGTGGTTACTAATGATAAGGAGAAGGATGATGGGTTTATTAAGGTTACTAAGAAGAATAGCAAAGCTAAACCGGTACAAAAGAACAAGCAAATTGAAGGTATTCGGCTGAGTAAACCTGCCCTCAATCTTCAGTACCGCAAAGTTGATAAAGGTGAGACGTCTAAGAAGAATGATAGCAACAAAACAGTCCCTAACAAAGGTAAGGTACAAACTGATAATGCTACTAATGCGCCTATCATTTCTACGAAGAATTCTTTTGGTGCTCTATCTGAGAATGAGGATTTGGAATTTAATTCGACTAGAGTTGTCAATGAAGACAGTGATGATGAGGCTGTGGATGAAGTGTTGATTTTTGATGATCGTCAAGGACAGTCATTTGTTACCAAGGGGGCAAGCACTCCCGTGACAACGGTTTCCAATGATTAATGTGGCCTCATGGAATATTCGGGGTCTTAACTTCTCCCCCAAACAGAATGAAGTTAGGCAGGTCATTTCCGAGAACAACATTTCTGTTTTTGCTATTTTGGAAACTCATGTTGCTGATTCTAACCTTCATAGAATGTGTTCTCTTATTTTTCGGCATTGGAATTGGTCATCAAATGGTGCTTGCTGTAATAAGGGAACTCGAATTATTCTTGGTTGGAACCATAATGTTGTTGATGTTATGGTTCTCAATCAAGATGATCAAGCAGTGCATACTCGTATTTGGTTAAAAAGAGAGAAGAAGGAGGTGTTTTGCACCTTTGTTTATGCTCACAATAAGTATAATCAAAGGCGGTTGCTGTGGAAAGCGTTAAGTCTTCATAAATCATTTGTTCGTGATCGTCCGTGGTGTTTAATGGGCGATTTTAATGCTACACTATTTTTGAATGAGTCTACTGCTAGTTCATCTCGTATGGACATTGCAATGCGCGAGTTTAAGGAGTGTGTGGCTGATATTGAAGTTTTGGATGTTCAAAATACGGGCCTTCAATATACTTGGAATCAAAAGCCTAAGGGCAAGGATGGCATCTTAAAAAAATTGGATCGTATTATGGCTAACATGGCTTTTTCTAATGATTTTGTAGGTGCCCATGCTATTTTTAAACCATATCGAAACTCGGATCACTCTCCTTCGATTTTATGTATCCCTACGGCTGGTAATGATAAACCTAAACCATTCAAGTTCTTTAATGTTCTTACTAAACATGAAAGGTTTAGGGATATTGTTAACGAGACTTGGAATATTGATGTTAGCGGGTTTTTTATGTTCCGTATTGTCAAGAAGCTCAAGTTTATGAAAAAACCGTTTAGGAAGCTTATGTATGACAAAGGGAATTTACACGCTAATGTGGACCGTTTACGTGGTGAGTTAGATCAGATTCAATCCGACCTTGACAAGGACCCTTTTAATCAGAATCTGCGGGAAAGGGAAGCTGTTTGTGTTGTTGAATTTAATCAAGCTATTCTTGTGGAGGAACGTTTTTTAAAGCAAAAAGCCAAAATTAATTGGCTGAAAGACGGTGATGCTAATTCTGCTTATTTCCATAAAGCGGTTAAGAGCCGGGTAAGTAGAAGTCGTATCGAGGTGGTGATGAATAATGAGGGCCTGATTTTTGCTAATGATAAAGTTCCGGACGCGTTTATCTCTCATTATGAAACGTTTATTGGTCAAGCTGGTGATACGAATGGGTTTGATGATTCAAATCTATTTACTACTCGTCTTGATGATCAGGTGGCATTAAATATGATTCATGGTGTGACGGATCGTGAGATTAAAGATGCTATGTTTTCTATGGGGGATGATAAATCCCCGGGTCTGGATGGGTAGTTTTTCAAAGAAGCGTGGTCGATTGTTGGTGATGATGTCATTAAAGCTATTCGTGAATTCTTTATGAATGGTAAGCTGCTGAAAGAGCTTAATCATACGATCATTGCTCTTATTTCAAAAGTTCAAGCTCCTTCTCGTATTAATGATTATCAGCCTATTTCGTGTTGTAATGTGTTGTTTAAGTGTATTAGCAATATCATTGCTAATAGAATTAAACATTGTTTGAAGACGTTGATCAGACCTAACCAATCGGCTTTTATCCTGGGGCGAAGCATTTCTGACAATATATTGCTTACTCAAGAGCTTATGCATAATTATCACTTGGATCGTGGTACTCCGAGACGTGCTTTCAAAGTCGATATCCAAAAAGCTTATGACACGGTGGATTGGAACTTTCTTAGAACGATTCTTGTGGGTTTTGGATTTCATAATAGGATGATATCTTGGATTATGGAATGTGTTACTACTACATCTTATTCCATTTGTATTAATGACACCCTTCATGGATACTTCCAAGGTAAAAGGGGTCTTCGCCAAGGTGATCCGCTTTCCCCTTATTTATTTACGCTTGTTATGGAAGTGCTTACTCTTATGATTCAAAGAAGAGTGTTGGAAACGAATCAGTTTACATTTCACCGGTATTGTGCTAAGTTGAATCTTATTAATCTTTGCTTTGCGGATGATTTATTCTTATTTGCTCATGGAGATGTTCAATCTGCCACGATTATTAAAAATGGTCTTGATGAATTCAAACATGCTTCGGGCTTAATTCCTAGCCTCCCTAAGAGTACGGCTTATTTTTGTAATGTTTTGAATCATATTAAGATCTCTATTCTTAATGTCCTCCCATTTGAGGAGGGGCGCTTGCCGGTTTATGTTAGTAGTAAAGTATCTAGGAGTACCTTTGATTTCTTCTAGACTCATGGTGAGGGATTGCAAGGAGCTTGTGGAAAAGGTTGAAAATCGGGTTCAAGATTGGAAAAATAAATCTCTTTCTATAGCGGGTCGTCTTCAACTTATTCGATCGGTTATTGGATCTATGCATATTTTTTGGGCCTCGGTTTTTATCATTCCAAATAGAGTTCTCATTGATATTGAACAAATCATGAGAAAGTTTCTTTGGTGCCCGGGTAATTCGTCGAAAGGTAAAGCGAAAGTTGCTTGGGAAGTTGTTTGTCTTCCTAAAGATGAAGGTGGTCTTGGTATCCGTAGGTTGGATCGTTTTAATTCAGCCCTTATGGTTACTCATTTATGGAAGTTGCTCTCGTCTAAAGAGTCGCTTTGGGTAAAATGGGTGCATATGTACAAACTAAACGGGCGTAATTTTTGGGACATTCCGTTACGGGGCAACATGTCATGGAGTTGGCGTAAAATTCTACAACTCCGTCCTATTATTCGTGAATTTGTTTGGTGCAATGTTGGTAATGGGTTGTCCACTTCGTTATGGTTTGATAAATGGTGTGTGGCTGGTCCGTTATATAATCACGTTTCATCTCGTGATGTTTTTCGATCTGGTCTCACGTTATCTTCTCATGTTAATGATATTGTTCGTGATGGTGTTTGGGATTGGCCTCGGGAGCTGCTGGATAAATATCCAATTCTGGACGGGTGCTATACTCATTTGTCTAATGAATGTGATCGGTTGGAATGGCGTCTTCACGATGGTACAGTCAAACATTTTTCCGTGTCTCAAGTCTGGTCTTCTATTCGTCCTAGAGGTGAGAAAGTTCCTTGGTTCGATATGATATGGTTTGCTTTGAATATCCCTAGACATGCGTTTAATATGTGGTTAATCATTAACCATAAGCTGAAAACGCAAGATAGAGTGAGTATGTGGGATGTCTCTAATGCGATTGGATCTACGTGCCCTTTGTGCGAAACTACTTCTGGTTTTCATGAACACCTGTTTTTTATTTGTCCTTCTCTAACACGGTTTGGAGCCATATGGAAGATGCGGGGTAAGCTGGCGGGTCTTGATCGAGTGTCTCATGACTCTATGCTATTGTCGCACAATGGAGGTAATGTAGTCGCAAATTCTACTTGTATTGTGATAGCTAAGTTTTGGTCGTAGCAGCTTCGGCTTATTTCATTTGGCAAGAGCGAAACTGGAGACTTTTTAAGAAGACGAAGAGATCTACCAAGCAGGTTATTGATTGTATCTCTTCATCAGTCCGCCTAAAGCTGTTGTCTTGCGGGTTTAAACATACTTTGGATAGAGTACGTTATGCTCATATGTGGGAAAGCTTACCTGGATTCTTTTTTAGATGATAGGCCCCTTAATTTTTTGTTGTGCACCCATTAGTGGTTCTTTCCTATTGGTGTCATTAGTTGTTGTATTGTAATGTAACGCGGGGGAAATGGCATGTCATTTCGTTGGTTTGGGTGTTTTTTAAGCTTTGTTGCTTTGAGGTTAATGTGACATTAATCTCCATTCATTGTTCTTAAAACATTTTTTGGGTGATTAATATATTTTTACCGGGGTGAGTCCTTTTACCCAAAAAAATTAAATAAAAAAAATAAAAAAATAAAAAAAATTCTGCGTTATCCTCTCTAGCGTTTAAGTCTTATCTCTTTCTCTTCTTTAAAATGTCTAATTCTTCATGATGTGCTTTTCTTCCTCTCATTTCCATTGATCCTCGGACCATGGAGGATTTTTATCGACGTCACTCAATCGGTTAAGGAGGACCGTTGATCATTCTAAACCATTTCGGGGAAACGAATTTTGCATTTGAAAAAATCTTTGGTTCAAGCTATCTTCGACAGAATTGTCATTTTTAGGATTTAAAAGATGAATGATGCAAATGAGCCACACTAGGAAATATTCTATCTATCACCCAATTCATTAAGCAAAATGGAGTTTCTCATGACATCATCAATCTTAATCTTTTTCCATTCTCTTTAACCCACGAAGCTGAATCTTGGTTTTATAATCTTAAAACGCATTCTATTCATACTTCGGAAGAGATGGTCTCCAAGTTTCTTTCAAAATACTACCCATATTCTAGAGCGTTGAAGCTTAGGAAAGAAATTCTTAATTTTTGGCAATTGCCTACCGAATCAGTATTTGAAGCTTGGGAAAGATTTAAATCTTGTTTGCGGAAATGTCCACATAACACCTTTTGCCTTCTTAATCAAAATCCTTATTTTTACTTTGGAATTACGAATGATAGACCAAGAAAGGACTTATGGTGGCTGCCGGCGGTAATTTCATGCGGGAAGACTCCTCAAGAAAGCATTTGATTTAATCGAGGAATATGGTCACTCTATCATTTTCTAGTGGGACGCCGAACAAGTGTATTTATGACACTACCATGTTATGGCGTGCTCATTATTCTTAAGGGACTCACTTTCGCTTCGATGAGTGAAACAAGTTGAGGTCCTTAGGAAATGGGACACTGGATACACAATTCAAAAGTGTTCAACATAATCCAGGACATAGGTCTCATAACACATTTACTATTTAGACTCTGATAAAAGTGATGATGATGAACCTTCTGAGATGATTAAAGATCAGAAATCAATTCACTATTTGAGTGGCAGCCCCACTCCTTTTTCTGACCCTGTGGTCGCGTCTCTCTCTCCTTCTCTCACTCCCACTAAGGATAGTGATTCTATCTTGGAGGAGACCGACACACATCTTCCTCATCATGATTCGACTTCACCGGAAGTCGATGATGATAAATTCGATCCGGAGGGAGATATTCTTTTTCTAGAAGGATTATTAAATGATGAAATCTCGAGCGATCTCCCTCCTTTAGAGTTAATAATGAATCGGAGGAAGATAAGATATCCTTTTTCTTGAAAATTTAGTAAAGGATGAACATTTTGAGGCAAATAAGTCAGAGATCAATCTTTATTAGGGAACGTCGAAGACCTTTTTAATAGGGGACGAGGAAATCAAAACTTAATTCTCAATGAGGAGGATATTGATGGACTGTTCCAATCCCTAAGGGTATACGGAGAGAAACCCTTGGAATCTCTTGATTGTATTTCCAAAACTTTCGACATGACTATCACTGATCCTTTGTTTGACTTCGATTCTGAATTTACTTTAAATTCAGACGATCCAATCTTTGGTATTCACAATGAGGAGAGTGATGAGTCCGAAACGGAGACAATAATGGACGAGGTGCAAAATCATAGCCTACAAAGTACCGCACAAATCCCACCCCCGTACGAAAAGTTAAATTTTGATTTAAACATGCCTAAACCAATCCTTACCTTCTCACACTTTCGTTATGGCATTTTTGATTCTCATCGTGTTTTTGACATACTTGGCCCGAGACTGCTATTTTCTTTATCATACAATTTTGGCCTCGTCTTATCTAAGGAATACCTCAAATTTCTATCATTAAATATATTCCTGCTAGGAGACAAAAATGAAGTATTTGATCTTGGAATTATCGTTATTTATGTCGAATCAGAAGTTTGTAAGAGTTCCACCGAAGATATTCCTACCCTTTTTGCTTTAATGAAACTTTAATTTTGGGCGAGTCAAGCTAGCGACTCATAAAAAAAACAAGCGCTTCTCGGGAGGCAACCCGTGTCTTTTCTTCTTTCTATTTTCTTAATAAATAAGTATGTGATTTTATAGCCTAAGTGTGGGGGCGTGCTTCTTTCTTTGGTATGTGGTTCCGTTTTTGCAAGATTCCTTAAGATCGTGAAGACCCATGCTTGTTTTCAATCCTCCAATCAACCAGTCTTTGATCTTCTGCTTATTTTGGAATCCTTAATCCTGATCATGTATATATTGTTTCCCCTTTCGCACTTGGAATTTTTTGCATTTTCCTTTTTCATTCCTAAGGGTGAGGGTAAAACCCGACATTTTTGAACATTGAGGCCAATGTTACATTCTAAGGGTTTGGGGGGGGGGGGTGGGGGGGGATTTCTATCAAAATGTGATCATACTTGTGCCTATATGTGTTCCCTCGCAACCCCGTTTTGACCAAAATTTTAAAAAAAAATTTTTATTTGTTTTATTATGATATATATATATATATATATATATATATATATATATATATATATATATATATATATAATATTATATATAATAGTATATTATAATTTGATTGATGAAAATATTTAAAAAGTATAGAAATAGTAGGCCCGTTAGAATAGGTAGCTTTTGACTTGACGAGATATACACTCTAGTTTCCCTTAGCTTTTCGAGGGACTAGCGGTTGGCTTAATTTTAAAGTTTGCAAAAGAAACAAAAAAATGATGATTAGATATAAGTTAGATGCTAAAGCATGGCAGTAGGTGGATCTCTTTTGAGTCATAGAGGTTAATTGTGGCTTTTTACTCCCACCAGAATTTAATAAACGTTAATATTTTGTTAAATAAATAAGAAAGTTTGCTTTGGTTTTTGCGGAGGATTCTTAGTTTAGGATCCTTCGTAGAGTTTCTTTCTAAGTGAAATTAAGGTATCATCGGGTTTTTGTCAGTGTTTGTGGGGAAATAGGCTACCGATTACTGAGGCTCGCTACGTTGTCTAGCTAGTTAAAAGAACACATGCTTGAAAATTTGGCTATAATAATATATAATTATGTAATAAACTGAAGCCGAAAATAAAGACTTCTGGGATCTGGATCGGTTTCGCGCCCGATGTTGGGTTGACAGTCGGTTTAAAGGGTGGACGTGATAATAAATAATAATTAAGAACCGTGGGCTTATAAACGTTAGGGGTTATCTAAATAAAGCCTCCGTCTCTGGACTCGTAGTTGAGTTGTTTCGGATGAAATAAAAAGGATAACCCTTAAATCATGCGAAATTAGAACCTTAATGTGGACCTTATTCTCACCATATCGTCTCTTTAGGAAAGGATTTCAAACTAATTATGGTCTAAACCGCGTTTACTTTATATTAAAAAGGACATAATTTATTCGTCAACAATAATAGTAATAATAATAATAATAATAATAATAATAATAATAATAATAATAATAAGAATAAAGCCAAATTTCGACTCCGGAGTTATCTAAATAAAGCCTTCGTCTCTGGACTTGTAGTTGAGTTGTTTCGGATGAAATAAAAAGGATAACCCCTAAATCATGCGAAATTAGAACCTTAATGTGGACCTTATTCTCACCATATCATCTCTTTAGGAAATGATTTCAAACTAATTATGGTCTAAACTGGGTTTACTTTATATAAATAAAGCCTTAATTTATTTGTCGCCAATAATAAAATAAAATCCTTAGAGGAATTAGGAATAAGGGAGCGGGAAGTAGCTATGCGTACACAATTAGCATTTATGAGTAGTGTTAGTATATTAACTTGTATTTAACAACGATTTTGTTTTTAAGCTTGGTTTGGGGCGGGTGAAAAATCGAGGACGATGAATTTATCCTTTTAGTGTTTCTTGTTCCGTGATCCTTAAAGTTATGATATATAAAAAAATGATATTAATTAAATATTTACGTATATATAAAAGATGGTAAAACAGGGGCTTTTCAAAACTAGTGATTTCTTAATCCCCTTAGATGAACACTTAGCTACTTTTTGAGGTAATTAGTCTAAGAGGGTTGAAATTATTGGTTTCTAAGTGTGTATTTATGACATTGCGTGAGGACATGGCAATAACTTAGTATGGGGGATTTTTTATATGTGTTTAATCACATATCATTTTTCTTTATTAAAATGAGCTTAAAAGACCAAAAATACATAGAAAATGCATTGTATATGTGTATTTTGTGATTTGTATTGTGCAGGTATCGGATATATCAAAAAGGATAAAAACGAAGCAAAAATGGACAAATCCGAGCACAGGATTGGAAGAGTATGAGAAATCGAAGCCGAAGGCGTATACAACTTTAAATGGACCGACCCGTACCCATTTAATGGGCCGGGTCAGCCCATTAAGATTTATACTATAAACTTTAAGCCTAAAATTATAAGCCTTATACATATCTAAATCTATAAATCCCTTATCTTGTTAAAAGCCCAAAACAAAAGCCCAAACCCAACCCTGAGTATAAGTCAAAATGATATAAACATAGGGTCAAGTTTACTGTGTCTCTTCCTTGTTTCCCTCCCAATTTACCTCAATGGGTTACACAGGGTAACTCCACCATTCACCCATACGACAAGTGCTTCTATAAGGCTAAGCCTGACACCTCTGACACCATTTAAGCCAGGCTGGCAATCCCCAAGAACCTCATTGGCTAATGATGCATGGAAATGATCTAACGGTGGATTAAAGATTGGATGCAAATCAAGGGCTTGGTTTTGAGCTTGAAGACACTCCTTGTGCTTCTTGATCCTTCCCCTTCTCACTATAAATATAAGGGTTAATCACACAGTAGAGGCATCTTTATCTAGCTTTTAGTAGTGTTAGTATAGCTTATTAGTGTAATTTTTAGCTTATGGCATTTTTCTTATTGGCTTATTAGTATAGTTTTTTTTAGCTTATTGTCTCATTTTAATGTAATTTTCTCTTTAAAAGCGTTGTAATCTCTTTTGTTATTAATAAATTCATGTTCATTAATCTTTTGTTCTAAATTTATGATTTACTTTTATGAAAATTCGTTTAGATGTGTTTAAATATGACTTAATAAGTCAATAAAAATAAAAAAAAACAAAATAAAAAAAAAAGCTCATTACTATATAAGCTAATGCTTAATCAGTTTAGCTTACTTAAAGCTTAAACTGAATAAGCATTCACCTTAAATCAATCAAAAAGTCAGTTTTAAGCTTATGGATGATAAGCCAGACATGAATGGGCTTATAAGGACTTTACCAGCTTATCTTTGATAAGCTGGAGCTTGTTGATAAGCTCCCTTGAGCAAATTGGATCCCTGTTAAGCTGGGATCTAGGTACTTTCTCTTTTACTCAAATTTTAGCTTAATTTATGTTTATCTTATTAAACTGCTTATCTGCTTATTTCTGCTTATTATATGCTTATGTGTGCTTATAATGTCTTATAATAGCTTAATATGCTTAGTTTGTAGCTTTATTTTTAGTTTGATTAAAGTTTCTTAAACAATTGACACTTAATCTTTGTCATACTTAGCTTATTAGTAACTTATAGTTAAGTGCTTATGTTACTTAGGTTTTTGCTTATTTGTCCTTAAAATGTTTAGTTCTTAATCTATTTTTAGTTATCAAATCTTATTTAAGTCTTTATTGGCTTAAAAAGGATTTTCAGATTCTTAAAGGAGTGTTTAGGATAAATCTGTTTAGGAGTGAAAATTAGAGTGTAGTTGTCTTGGTTTAATTTAGTTTCAAAGCTCTAAATTAAGACTCGGGATTGTTTTCTCAAGATAGAT
Organism: Tanacetum coccineum; assembly: GCA_026074375.1. Taxonomy (NCBI): domain Eukaryota; kingdom Viridiplantae; phylum Streptophyta; class Magnoliopsida; order Asterales; family Asteraceae; genus Tanacetum; species Tanacetum coccineum. The sequence goes on from BQNB010163919.1 coordinate 12,062, forward strand.
TAGATTTATGAGTCTGGAGAGGAAAAGTTTCTAATTCTGTAGTTCATATAGGTCTTAAATCAGCCTTATATTGATTATAGTCTTATGTTTAGTCTTAAAGTATGTTGGTGTGCTAAAAATTGGTTCCCTGAGCATCAACATAAGCCTATTTTTAGAATCATTTTGCTTGGTTAAGTCCTTTAAGTTCTTTTGTCAAAAATCAATCAAGCATTTTTGAGTTTTTAATCTTGTTATTTAGGTCCGTGTTTACAGATTATTAGGGCTAAATACCTAGCTTAATCTAGGTTAGTTTTAGTTAAAATTAGCTTATTTTGATAAGATCTTAATATGTTTTTAAGTGTCAAAAATATTTTAGTGTCTTAAAGCTTAGTTGCAATTTAGTATTAAAAAGTAAAAAAAAAGTCATTTATGCAGCCTGTTTTAGTTAGAATTTTTAGCTTATCTAGTTGATTTGTTTGCTTAAGTCCAGCTTTAATTTGTTCATTGAGTCATAATATTTAGTTGTCTTAAGTTTTTAGCTTTACACTTTGCTTTTTAGTCTTAATTTTAAGCTTCAAATCTGTTATTCATCTGAAAAGCCAAAAAGAATACTAAATGTAGTATGTCCTTTTCATAACCCTTTTTCTAGTTTATATGTTTAGCTTATTTCTTTAACTTTAGCTTATTTGTGTTCTTTAAGTCAAGATCTTTATCTGTTTTTACCTTTTAGTTTAATCCTAGTGCTTAATTTTTCTAAATCTTAGCCTAAAATCCTTGGTCAAGTCCTTTTTAATTGTTTTGGGTCAAACTGTCTTCAAGCTTTTAAGTGCTTTCCAGCTTATTTGGTTTGCTTGTTTGTTGATCTAAGTGCTTAATAGGACTAGTTGCTTATCTGTTTTAAGCTTATTAGTATTTTAAAGTGCTTATTTGTCCTTTAGCTCAGTTTAAGTCTGTCAAAATTGCTTTTTAAACTGTCTTTTAGAGTCTGTTGTCCTAAGTCTTTTTAACGCTTGTGAGTTTATTTGATTTGCTTATTTGTCGTCTTCTAGGCATTGTAGGTATTGGGTAAGGATGTTTTTCAGATTATTTGTTTTTCTTTTTGCTTATTTAGTCCTATAATGACTAAATCAGATTTAGCTTCTAGTTCCATTGGGTTTTGTTTTAGCTAATTAATATCTGGCCTTGAGTTTGCGTTTTCTTAGATGATTAAGAGGTGGTGGTTATGTGTCCATTAGTTTATGTTGATTGTTTGGAATGTTTGGATAGCTTTTGCTCAATTAGTATTAATTATTTTCATTGTTTTTTTCAAATTAGGATGCAATGTGAGGGCGCTTCGGGGTTCGAGAACGGTTATATAATAAGAGACCTGGGGACTGGGGGCAGTTTACTGGGCGTTTCATTTAACTTCGTGTTACTGGGTGAGGGAGGAAAAACCTCTCATGGGGGAGACGGGAAATGTGTGTAGTTTGAGATGATGGTGTGGGTTGATCGTGTGAATTGTGGTTATGACTGGATGTATTAGGAAAAGAATGTAGATTATGAAAAAAGACCCAGGGGCTTGCTCGTTGGGTGTGTTAAGGGAGAGGTCAATCGTGTCGCAGAGTAATTGCTTCCTATAATCACTCCCCATAAAGATAAAAAAAACAAAAAGATCAGCCCCCCCCTGCACCCACCTACCCCCCACTACCCCACACCCAAAACGACACCCCCCCACCACCACCCAAGCCCCCCCACCACCCCCCCCGCTGCCTCGCTTCCCTCCCTCCGGGGGGGGAGTTTTCTAGTTTTAGCTTATTTAGCTTATTTGATTTTTAGCAGCTTATTTGTTTTAGCTTTTTAAGTGATTTTTCTTTGAAAGCCTCCTTTTTAGCTTAAAGTACTTTTAGGAAAATTTTATAAATTTTTAAGATTTAATTTAGTATTTTTAATTCAATTTTTAGTATAATTTAGTTGAAAAAAATAGTTTTAATTAGTTTAAAAAACCAAAAAAATATTTTTCTATTTTTTAAAATTAGTTTATGTCATTTAGTCTAAGAAATTTGCATTTTGAGTTTTTAGAATTTTAATTTGTCATTTTTAGTTAATTAAGTTAGTTTATTTAGTTTTAATTAGTTTTTAATTACTTTTAAATGTCGTTAGGTTTTTAAATTGCTTTAATTTCTATTTTAGCGTGCCTTTATTTGTTTTTCTCTTTACGTTATTAGATTTAGAAACCAAATCCAAAATATTGATTATTCAAGCACACGATCACGAACCGAAACAAGGTTTTTAATATTCACACTTCGTCGGGATACGACATCCAGGAGATAAAATATTGTTTGTCCTCGAGCAATTTTTATCAAACGGGATA
>BQNB010163921.1:0-14390 GCA_026074375.1 Tanacetum coccineum
CAGTCATTGCAAAATGCTTTAGGTACTCAATTAGACATGAGTACAACATATCACCCTGAAACCGATGGACAAAGTGAAAGAACCATCCAAACACTCGAAGACATGCTACGAGCTTGTGTCATAGATTTCGGAAAAGGATGGGATAAACATTTACGATTGGTAGAATTTTCGTACAACAACAGTTATCATGCCAGTATCAAGGCAGCACCGTTCGAAGCACTTTATGGACGAAAGAGATCGACAAAGAAGTTACGCCAATGTAAGGCGAAAGCCTTTAGAATTTCAAGTTGGCGATTGTGTTACATTGAAAGTATTACCTCGCAAGGGTATCTTTCGATTCGGAAAACGAGGAAAGCTTAATCCACGATACATTGGACCATTCAAAATCCTTGAACGAATTGGCCCAGTAGCGTACAAACTAGAGCTTCCTGAAGAGCTTAGTAGTGTCCACAATACTTTCCATGTTTCAAATCTCAAGAAGTGTTTATCCGACGAATCTCTCGTTATTCCAATAAAAGAACTTCAACTCGACGAAAAACTCAACTTTATAGAAGAACCAGTGGAAGTTATGGACCGTGAAATCAAACAACTCAAGCGAAGTCGTATTCCTATAATCAAAGTACGATGGAACTCTAAAAGAGGACCAGAGTTTACATGGGAACGCGAAGATGAAATTCGTGCCAAATATCCTCATCTATTTTCAATCATCACTTCAAGTTCAATTAAATCTCGGGACGAGATTTCTGTAAGGGGTGGAGACTATAACAACCCACAATTTTCATAAATGTAAATATCCATCTATTAAGTTAGATGATGTACAATCTATCAGTTATATATGAACTCACCTTTTTCAGGGAAATTTTTCGCTTTATTACATTACATTACTTTGCCAATATCTCAATATGCAATATAACCTGCATAACTCAAGTTAACGGACTCGGACAACCTACGTATGGCAATCCTGTCTTCATATATGTCAAGCAAACATCATAACATATCAAGTCAATATTATAATATCATTATTTTAAGGTATATCACTTCTAAAAGGTACCATTTGCAACATCATATCAAAACGGGCTTTAAACCATTATAGTTAGCCCTAAACCCTAACCTCATGAAAAGGGTTAACCCCTAAAGTGAATGCATAAGATACTAAAGCATATGTACAGGTAATATGATATCTCATTTAACATATAAAATCTCTTCAAGTCAAAGTACAAATCTCTAAAAGCTCAATGTACAAGTCATTAAGCATGATCTCTAAAATAGCCGTTTTACCTAAGTTTTCATTCTAATTTCTTCACCACCACTTAAGCAAGCTAATATAATCATTTTACAATGTATAAACCCTAAATATTCTATTCATTTCATAAAGTTTCATACATCTTTTTGCACTCAAAACCATAATTCAGAACCCTAAACCCTAAAACCGAGCTAGTTTCTAATCTTTCCTTCTAGTTTTCTAAGGCAGTGACCTGTTTCTTGGCTTTTAATTCATTGTAAGCCCAAACCAAACACCAAATAAGTTGTAAAAGCTAATTTTACAATCATATCAAACAATTCAATCATTATCTCTCATCATTACTTCATCATTTTACCTCACTTGTACGTAAAATATATCCTAGAAACCCTAAATGTACCTAATTGGTTCACTTAACCAGTTTACTTGTTTTAAACCATTCTAATCCCAAATAACCAACCAAGGACCATTATAAACTCATAAAATAAGTTTACAAATCATTATCTATCATTAACTTGGCAATGTACAAGAAATCAAAGCCTAGAAAACCTTAACGAATCCAGAAAACCCTAAGTATGCCCTAATATTAACTTTGACCCATTTTCTCAATTTCAAACCATTATAACTTAAACCAATGAATAAAACTCATTAATAATACTTTATATAAGCCCTAGGATTTGTATTCCATCATTCCTAATCAAGAGTATGCAAAATATAAGCCAAGAAAGTCAAGAAAACCCTAAATGATGCCCTAGTTGAACCCGTACTCATACTAATTACTCTTCCCCTGTTCTTCTTCAAATTCTAATATCTGTTTAACCCGAAATGAATTGCTAATATTTGCTAATTACTTTAATCCTGGACCTTAAAACCTATTTATCATTCCATAAAAATCATTTCTAACAACAATGAAACCTTGTTACAAACATTTGAAGAAACCCTGTCGAACCAAAAAAGACTCCGGTTTAACTTTCTATGACCATTTTGACCCCCTAAAAAATTTGCAACCCAAGTCCAAATAACCAATGGTTAACCTCTTCCGAATCATAGTAGCAGCTTACTACGCAATTTGACTTACACCTTGGTCACAATTGAAAAGCACATGGCTTGTTCTTGCCTACTTCAGCCGCGGCATACCCCAACCCCAAACACCTCATTAAAGCTACTTCATAGACCTCCACCATTGATTTCCTAGCTTCTACACATCATAACCTAGACCCTATATTTGTCAAGACCAGATCCTAAGGCTTGCTTACTCATCTAAGCTTGAAACAAGTATAAATAGAAGTCTTCCCCTTGTTCATATTTTGAGCTTCTTCAATCCCTCCACTTCCTCCCTCTATAGACCCTTCATAGTAGCAACTCCTTGCTTAATATGAATTCTAATAGATCTTAAGAAGTCTAAAGTACAGAAAGGAAGCAAAAGAAAGCAAGAAACGTAGCCTGAGAGTCGTTACTCTAGCCGTACGAAGCCGAAAGTTCCAATTCTGACCCGTTTCCAAGCTATAAGCTTAAACCAGGTTCTATAAGCTTATATTCTGTCTGCTAATGTTATAAGTCATAAAAATGTTCATATGTCTTACTAAAATCATAATATAACAGCTATGAAACCTCAAAAACCTAAGTGTTATTAAGCCTTTTTGATCCAAAATCGACACCCTAAAACCTCTAATATCATGATTTTTACTTAAACATGGGTTTAAACTTGTAAATTTTATCTTATAATCAATCTAATAAAGCTATTAAATGTTAAAATAAAGGCTTAGATAAGTCATAATAAATTTGACCTTAAAAAACCGAGCGTTTCAATTCGTAAACCACTAATTTGACCCAAATTTTATACCTTTTTAAAAACTTAACAAAAAATCCGTTAAATTAAAACTTATGTAGTGTTAAAAACCTTCAAATTTTAGCTTCTTATAATTGCTATATAAACTGACTCTTGAAATGTTAGATTATAGCTGCATGGCATATTTGGGACATGTTTTTGTAATTATAATTAATCCATCGCAAGGGATAATATATCAAGAAAATTTTAGAAACTTATCACTAAAAGGACCTAAAAGTGTCATTTTAATCAAAGTATATAACTATAGGGGTCTAATTTATGTCACATTTTTAAAGTATAAAGGTTTACTTAGTATTAATCAATAAAAGTTGAAGGACCAAAGACATAAAAAATGCAACTCTAGGAGGGGTCTAACTTGCAAATTTCCAAACCCCAGGGTCCAAAACTAAAAGTAACATTTTGAAAAAGTGGTAAAATCAACATCCAAACATTACCAGACATACCATAAAACTTAACGACTCTCGTAGCTTAACATTTCCAGATATGAATAAAATGCTTAAAACGCTTATAGTTCAAATCCTTATACATCTCGGTACATACATCAATGTGCATACAAAAATCAGTCTCAGAACCCTAATCATATACCACAATACTAAGGGAGCATCATATTAAAGAAGTATCATCTTGGTACTATCCGATCTGTATGGATGTTGTTGGTTTTACATATAAAGTGCCCTAGCTCCACAAACGTTTACGTAAAATGACTTCTAAACTAATGCATGGCCCGCCCAACTGGTATGTTTATGATAATTTATAATTTTTTATACAAAAACCAAACATCGATATAAAACAATTCAAACTAAGAACCTTGTACCATATATTAAACACCAGGTTGTCTTGATTCGCCGTGTTGAAGGCCTTTTACCCCCTTCATTCCCAAAACATAAGGCATATCAATATTCCCTATAGAAACTGTTCAGAAGGATAACATAGCCTTGCATTCAATCTTATATAAACCCGCGAGGGAGATAACATTCATATCTATAATAAACATGAATGCAAATAGTTTCGTAACATGCTCTTTCAATTTACTGTAATGTCCTAAGTAACCACTACTACTTTGCCTTTAAGGTCTCCCCATAAACATGAACCGTTAATTACTACTTCTGTAGTAAGTCGCGAATGATGTGACTATATCTATTTGGGCTAGACTCCCCGTTGGTGTATCCCCTAGTAACGATAACCAATTGCAACCATCATTAAGAAATCTCACGCGGTTATTTTTGGCAAAGGTTGCCCGCTGGGGCAATTATTATCATTATAAACCTAAGGGCAAACTGCGGAATTCAGAGCTAAATGGCGAAAATAAATTTATGATGTATCAATACAGGGTGTACTTTTCAATGTAACCCAAATAATCGCATTTGCATTCAAAGTAATATTACTTAAACCTATGGACTTCACTCAACCTTTGTGTTTACTTTTTAGCAAGTTTTTATGATAATTCTCAGGTAACTAACTAATGGCACGAGTGATGAGGGACACGAAAGATCGGAAAAAACCACCGTTATCATTTAAATTTAAATGTTGTATTTTAAATTTTTGGAAACCTCTCGTTTGTAAAAACTCTGAAAACTATGAATATAAACTTTATTTGTCAAAAAACTAAGCCTCTTTTGAATTTATCGTTTTCTATGATTATGACTGTTGTACCCATGAAGTAATACCCCAGATTAGCTTCCGCTGCTATATGTAAAAATGGGGGTGTTACATATTATGAGTATCTGCAAACTTTAAAGTCATCATTTATATTGGGTTAATGGATGATAAAATTGAGTTAGGGTTTGTAATTGGAGAGTATTTGAAAGAATGAAATCGATTAAATGATGGATTAAAACCCTTAATCGAAGTATTTATGAAAAATACGACCCTACAACAGATAACCCACAGTAGTAAGGTTATTGAAGCATTAACATGCAATAACTTGATCACCAGTGATAAACCTACATCATTCCATTTCCAAACTTCTTTCCTATCAATCAATCTAAACACTTTTCTTTGCTTATTCTGCAAAATGTTAGCCCAAAAACCAAGAAAACACAAGCCATAGCAATTTTCATAATTATCACAGTATTAATTATACCTAGCAGTATTAAGTATAACTAATAGTAGAAACTCAACAGTATTAAGTATAACCAACAATATTAATTATACTTAACAGCAGAAACTTTTAATGACATGAATAACAGTAAATAAATTCATAAGATAACAAAACTCCTACAAAAAACATAAATAAATAAAAAAAGACTTTAAATATTTTGGCATTCCAATACTAGCAATCAAATATTGAAATCTACTTAAAAACATCAAAAGCTTTTGTAAGTAAATCGCAACATTCTTGTCAGTAATGAACGATTATGAACGCGATGTTGAATCAATTTCTTTTCAATAATGTCAAACTCTAATAAAATGTTGTCTGATCTCTATATGCTTTGTTTTTAATGAAAAACATATTTTTAATTATAAAAATAGTAATACTGTTATTGTCATAAAATATCTTGGTAAGAATATAAAAAATTGCACCATAATATAAGTAAGTTGATTTCTGAATCCAAAGCACTTTTCTAGCAACTTGAAGCAGCCACATATTCAGCTATCTGTCATGGAATTTGCAACCAACTATCATATTTTAGCAATTTTCATATATTTTTCTTGCACTGCCCTGAACTTAAATCTACACCCAAGGATTGACAACCTCTTGTTGTATCCTCACTAATCCAAGCTTGCTCTCAGTATAATCACTATCATGTAATGCCTACCAAAACAACCAAAACAAAAAAGAGAATCTTTTAGGATTACCAAAGTCCCAATTTGGTTGACACCCTTTTTTTTTTCCAAGTACCTCTAAAGAAAACCTATACCACACAGCAAGAAGAGATGTGACACCCCTTTGGATTGACTTTGGTTAGCTGCAATCACAGGCACGAAAACTGCAAACATAAATGTCATGGGGTCTTGAAAGATGCAGATACATTCAAAAGAATCTAACACTGACCTAACCATACGACTATTCCCTATCTATACTTCAACCCAACTATCCATCAACATCTATAGCAGAAGGAGCTGTTTTTTAGTAATCCATTGGTGTGCTTACAGTCCTTAGACTTCTATCAGTGACAAACCTAAATTTCTTATAAAATTTCAAATTTCCAAATTCAGCAACAAATATACTTGACTAATACCTATTGCCAATCCCACAACCTTTCTTTTTTCACCTCCATCACTAATTCTTTTGCTTCACACTACTTTATATTCCAAAAAAGAAAAACCCATGTAATTTCTCGCCTGAGCCATCCATCACCCCATTCTCATAGCCTAATCAAACTTCCCCCCACCCTCCCACCCCACCACTGACAATGCCATCTGGGCTCCATACTAAATTTGAAAAAACCAAAGAAATATCAACCACGATATAACTTAGACCCGCACCATATCATTTTTAGTGAATATTATGAATAAGATCTTGGTCCAATTGTTTTTTCCTCTTCACAAACAAAAAAACAAAACCCATTCTCCAATTAAGATCGTATTTTACCAGGTTTTCATACCAAGCTCTAGAGCTAGATGTAGCCATCAAAGTTTTCAACCTTGTATCCCTATCAGGAAAGTATGGATCTTGAATCCCTAGTGGTTGACACACGATACAACCTCTTCTATTTAAATCTTCCCATAGAGAAAAGAACCTTTTAACCATTCCATTTGATACACATAAACATCTTTAAAAGAGCAAAAGCAAAAAAAAGCCTAAGTAGTTCAATTCTTGCAACATGGGCAAAAGCCTGTTCAACATAGTTTAATCCCTTCATCTTATGAGGTTTACCCATGATCAACCCATCATGCATAAAATTATCTAACAAAATTTCCCTTTAAATAAATCATCCTTTTTCTTCCTAAAACCCAAATAAAATAGCCAATAGGCCCGCCCATATTTCTTCCCTCTTCCTCCTCTTATTATGGTAAAATCCCAAAGTCCCAAACTTCTTGTAACTTGAATTATAGAAGCTCTTCCTACATAGTGTCTATCCAGCTTGGATCCTTCAATGCATGAATTACCTTTTTAGGTTCTTCCTGTGATAAAAAGCAAGCAAACAAACAGTTTTGAAGGTCTTTATGATTTGTTCTTTGTTGAATAGTACTAACAAACCTATGTTCCTCAAAATTCTTTGACATCTTTCTTGTTTACGTAGCTGATTGCAAATCTCTAATTACTTGATCAAGAGGATGATCTTTATGAATTCTTGTAGTTGGATTAGGACTGACTTGGATTGTTGTATCCAAATTGTTCATGTCAGCCACTGCACCATCATCTTCATCATCTCTTGTAAAGTTCAAATATGCTATCAATCTTCCAAAGCAGGCAATTTATCAAATGGAAGATTAATGCCTTGTTTTTTCCACAACACCATCAACCTCATTTTGTGTCAGCAGACATTAACAGTTGAGGACTAACAGTATTAACATAAACAGCATATTAACATTGTTTAGTGCTGAGAAACATTATCCTTCCATCTCTTGAATCATTACACAAAATAATATAAATCTTTTCCTTATATCTCATACAAACACAAACCTATCTATTCTTATATTTTATATTTATTTTTTTTGATACTTCTGTTACTAGTATTTTTAATTACTGAAATTTTATCAAAAAACGATACACCCACATCACAAGCAGAAGGATTGATCTCTCCTCCATGCGAACTCTTTGGCTCATGGGAAAATAGTGGATCAGCAGTCCATAATGGAATGCAAAATATAATCTTTAACCAACAACAAACAAAAAAAAAAAACTCAAAACGATGATAATGTCACCTTTCTACTAGACCTGCCATTATCCACTTGCTTTTGTACCTGCAAAACATTAGAAGACAACAAGTGTACTGCACAAAAGGGCACAAATCATTTTAAGTGCATAATATACAAATAGCCAATCTGGTCGACTACCTACACAACATTAGGGTACTCTCACTAAACCTAATATGCTAAAGTTTTCCTTCCACAAATCCTGTTCTCTGTTCTAAAACTAATTGAATACATCTAAAGTCTTTATTTAAATTATTCAAAAAAGAGTAACCAACAAAGAAACCTTTAATTCCAGATTACCATCAAATTTGCCTAATTGATCTATGGTAATAAGAATGGTATGAAGGACACCCAGCGGAATGCTCTCATCAAACTTTAAAGAGTGGTATTATACCATGAAAAATTACAATATGGGGTCTTGTTATGAGGCTTAAACAAAAACTAACTAACCACTCAGCCAAACTCTCTATTTTGCACATAAGACAAGCAGAATTAACTGATTCTCAGCCTAAAAAAGTAAAGTATTTGGCAACTTAGAATCAGCTAGCATAGTCCCTAGCATCCTCGGAATTAATGTCCTTATTCCTCCTCCTCCACAACTTCATTTTGTTGAGGAGATTCTAGCTACCACTAACATTGCCTCAAAATACCCCTTCACTTACAAAACTGATTCATTTCTTCTATTTTTGAACTAGTTCCATTATCCATTATCCACCTCTAATTCACCCCTTAACCTTGTGATCTACTAATTTTCTAATATCCCAGTTTAAAAGACTCTAAGAATGCCAGACTAGTCCTCATCCATAGTTAGACTAGAAAGAAAAAAAACCCATGTAAACCACTAGTAATACATCTGTGACATAACTAGGCCAAATACATTTTCCTTTCTTAAGCTTTAAAACCAATGGTTTGGACCAAAACAAGTACCATATGAAACAAATGTAAAGAAGACTGATTGAGTTCTCTATTTTGGATAAAACAAAACAAAAAAGGCGCTCATGGCTGCTTTCCCTTTTGATAAGCAACACAATTTTGATCATTTTCAAAAAGTTTGGAAGGTAAACCTCTTACAAGATTTCCCCATTAAAAAAACCAACCCAATTTATTAAAAATTTTTCATGGTATTAAAAATGTATAAAATAAAAGTGAACCTACCTTCTATATGGGGGGGGACCCAAAAAAGAAGTTAATTTTTAATAACGCTCGTCAACACCCCCCCCGCCCCCTCCCACACCCCACCCCCCCCCCCCCCCCCCCCTGCTGTTTTGGTCTCTCTTTCCCCCGCTCTTCGCTTCACCCACACCCCACCCACACAACCCCCAACAAAGTTTCCACTTTCGTCCTGGTTCATCTTACCCCTACAAAACCCCAAAAAACCCACCCCGCAAACACCCCCCCCCCCCCATCCTACCCCCCAATGTGTAACCTTTTCCCACAATACCCCCCCCCCCGCTGGAAAACCCCCCCCAACCCTCTCCCCCCCCATAAAAAAAAAAATCCCCATCTTCAAACCCCCCCCCAAGAGAATCTCGGAATACAAACCAAACACCCCCACAACAATCACCTACCCCCTTTCCCCCCTCCCCTCCCTGTCCCTCCCTCGCCCACCAGTACCTTCCGCTCAATCCTCCCCCGAAATACACTGTTACAACCCCCCTCCCACCTCACCGCGCCCCCACCACACCCACTACAACCCCAGAATCAAAACTCCCCCAACCTCCAACACACCTCCCAAAAACCCCACAGTGCCAAGGCCCCCCCAAAAAATATAAAATTTTTTTAACCCGCCCCCCCAAAAATAACCCCCCCCCCCGCCAACCCTCCTTCCCCAGACAATCCACGATTCCCAGCAGGATTAACCCTGCCGACGGAAAATCCCAGTGTATAACAATACTCGGGTCAGCTCCATAAAGAGAAAGAGACTTGTGGCCTTCACAGTCCAAACAAAAAACTGGGATAGAAAATCAAGTAGAATCACAAGGTACAAGAGGTGATTAGATGTGATAATGTGGAACTGAGGTTCAAAAATAGGGAGAGACATGACTCAGTTTTGTAAGATGAAGGGAACTTTAGGAGGCAATTTAGTTTGAAGGAAGCTAGCTCGCTCGCTAGACATTCCTCACCAAAATGAAGTAGCATGAGAGGAGGAATAAAAAAGACACTAATTGAGGCTTAGGACTAGCAAGTGCTAGATTCTAAGTTGCCAATACTTTTTTAGGCATAATTCAGTTAATACTAAGCTTGCTATGTGCAAACTAGAGTTAAGTAGTTAAGCCTCATAACAAGACCCATATAACTTTTTTTTCAGGGAATAATACTCAACTTTAAGTTTTTATTGAAGCATTTTGGTGTTCCTGTTAATCCCATTCTTAAAAAACCATAGATCAGCTTAGAGGCAAAAATTTGATGGTAAAAGGGCTGATAAAGGTTTCTTTCTATTTGTGGATACTCTTGAATCATAAAGCCTTTAAGAGTATTCAATTAGAAGAATCAAGGAAAAGTGGCAGACAACTTGCATATAATTTTAAGAGCGAGAACACCTACAGTTGTTGTAGTCGACCATATTGGCTATTAGAAAATACGAAGCACAAAACTGAAGTCAGCCTCCAAAATGTATGCATGTACAAACTTCTAATTGGTTTATGCAGTCAAAAACGCAAGTGTATAATTAAGTCAGATCAAGCCTAGGACCGGAGCCAACACCGTAAAAGATACTACATTTAGCTACATTAAGACACGTGATCCAACCATATTCCCAAGATCCCAAAGAAGAGTAGCAAGAGATAGATCCAAACCATCAAGTGATGATGGAAAGAAGGTCTGATGAAGATCTAAGAAAAAAAAAGAAATAACTGAAAAGATCAAGAGAAGGAAGAAAAATGTTAACAGCACTAACACTGTAATTACTGCTCTAATGTAAATCGTTGAGTTCAACTGTTAATGTTGCTGACACAAATGAGTTTAAGGTGTTGGTGAAAAACAAGCATTAACTTCCATTTGAATACTACTATGCTGCGTTTGGAGATGATAAGCATATTTGACTTCCCTCAAGAGGATGATGAATATGATGGGTGCAGTGGCTGACCAGTAATGAAACAAAATTGGATACAAAAACCAATTCAGTCCCTAATCCAACACAAAATTCATAAAGATCATCCTCATGATCAATTAATTTAGGAGATTTGCAATCACTTACGTAAACTGAAGGAAAAGATGACAAAGAATTTTGAGGAACATAGGGTTTGTTATAACTATTCAACAAAGAACAAATCATAAAGAACCTTCCAAACTGATTGATTGCTTTGTGCTTTTTATCACAAGGAAGAACCTAAAAAGGTAATCCATTGCATTGAAGGATCCAAGCTGATAACACTATGTTAGAAGAAAGCTTCTATAATTCAAGTTACAAGAAGTTTGGACTTTAGTGGATTTAACCAAATAGAAAAAGGGCTATAGGCACTAAATGGGTTTTCAGAATAAAAAAGGATGAAAAGGGAATTATGATAAGAAATAAAGAGCAAAATTGGTTGCTCCACACGGGTACCATAAGAAGAAGGGATTAACTTAATGATGAAGTCTTTGCCCCTGTGTGCAAGAAATGGAATTGAGAAGCAATTAGGCTATTTTTAGCTTAAGCTTCAATTAAAAAGACTTTAAAATTGGTGTATCAAAACAAAGGATGTAAAAATGTTCTTTTTCTTCTTGGGAAGATTTTTAAAGAAGATGGGTGAATTGTGTCAACCACTAGGATTTCAATACCATACCTTTCCTGATAGTAGTATCCAAAGAGGATGAAAAAGCATTGTATGGGACTAACATCAAGCTCCAGAGTCTTTGTATGAAAACCCTTCGTCAAAATATATTATTGGAATAATGGGTTTTAAAGAAGGGAAATTGACAAGATCTTATCATCAAAATTACCACAAAACAAACATGATAATTTGCTGGTCTAAGTTTATGTGGATGATAACATCTTTGGTTCAACAAAGAAGAGCTAACTCAAGCAATGCAATTTGAGAAGTTGATTCGCATGAGAAATTTTTTAGATGAATTCTATGGGAGAAACTTACATTTTTTCCTTTGGATTACAAGTGAAGCAAAAAGAAGATGGCATATTATAATAGACAAGAAATATATTTAGCTTATGAAATTTTAAAGAGAATTTAGGTTACAGAGTCAAGACTGTAAGCACAAACTACCAATGGAAACTCAAAAGCCTCTGCTTAAAGATGAAAGCAGGTGAGATGAAGTGGATATTCGTGAATTATGAGGGTCAGTGATTGATTCATTGATGGTACTTACATCTTCAAGACCTGACATTAATGTTTGCAGTATGGCCTGTGCTAGCTACCAAAGTCAAATCAAAGGGTTTTCACATCTTCATGGCTGTGAAAAGGGATTTCAGGTACTTGAAAAGTCAACCAAATTGTGGGCCTATTGGTAATCTAAAAGATTCTCCTTTGATTTGGTACATACACTGATAGTGATTATACTGTGGAAGCAAGCTAGAGGATAGGAAGTCTACAACCAAGAGGTTGTCAAATCCTTGGGTTAAGAATTAAAGTATCATAGACATGGCATAGTGAAGAATAGATAGTGGATGCAATTCCATAACACGAAGCAGAATTAATGTGGGCAGCTTCAAGTTGCTAAGGACAAGTGCTATTGGAATCAGCTCAACTAAGATACGTTGGTCGACAAAACCAACCTCATGGCTTTCCCGTAAGTTGGAACAACTTTCCACGTCAAAGTTACATGCCATGGGAAATGTGTCTTCCATTCTCACATCCCAACCAATTGCATCAAATGCAAGGGATGTTTGGCACTAACAACTTTGGACCCATGAGATATTGGGGACCAAATGTTTGAGTTATTGTCTTATATAAATAGATATGCCTTGGAGTCGACTTGGAGCCCGACGAATGGATCAAGGATAGCGGATGCTCTAAACATATGACGGGCAACCGAAAGCTCTTCTCCACTTACAAGGCATACAATGGAGGTAACGTCATTTTTGGTAGTAATCTTCGCGGTAACATCATTGGCAAAGGTACGATTTCTAATGACTCTCTCAAAATAGATAATGTAGAACATGTTGATAACTTAGGATTTAATTTGCTAAGTATAGGACAAATATGTGACAATAAGTGTAGAGTAACTTTTTCTGAACATGATAGTGAAATCACTAAGGACGGTAAAGTCATAGGTAGAGGTATTAGGAAGAAAGGCTTATATGTGATGAAATTAGGAAATAAGCCTAAGGATTAAATTTGTCTAACTATGATTGATGAAAATTCCACCTTGTGGCATAGGAGATTAGGACACGCAAATATGCGTATCATTCAATCGTTGGCCTCTAAAGAATTAGTTAGAAACTTACCTAAGCTTAAGTTTGATTAACATTTTTGTGATGCTTGCAAAATTGGAAAACAAGCTCACGCTAGTCACAAAGCTAAGAATGTAGTCTCAATGACTAGATGCTTAGAACTTCTCCATATGGATCTCTTCGGTCCATCTGCCGTACGGAGTTACGAAGGAAACCGTTACACCCTAGTCATAGTAGATGACTACTCTAGGTATACTGATAATTGCTTAATTGTAAATGAATCAAAAGAGTCGTTTTTGAAAATAAGTTATCATTCATTATTTCTTCAGAGTTTTTACAAACGAGAGGTTTCCAGAATCTAAAATACAACATTTGAATGATAACGGTTTTTCCATCTTCGTGTCCTCGTCACTCCGTGCCATTAGTTACCTGAGATAAAACATGCTAAAAAGTCAACACAAAGGTTGAGTGAAATCCATAGGTTTAAGTAATATAATTTGAATGCAAATGCGATATTTGGGTTACGTTGATATACACCCATTATTGAAAACATAATTTATTATTGCCATTAGCTCATGAATCTAATGCCTTATGTTATAATGATAATATTGCCCCTGCGGGCACCTTTGCCAAAATACCCGCGTGATTTCTAATGATGTGCAATTGGTTATCGTTACTGGATACACCAACGGGGAGTCCAACCCAAATATATATATTCACAACATTCGCGCTTACTACATAGAGTAATTAACGGTTCATGATTATGGGGACTTAAAGGCAAAGCAGTTACTTAGGCAATAGTAAGTTGAAATAGCATGTAGAAATAATTGCATTTATGTTTATAGCATGTATCTCCCTCGCGGGTTTATAAAATAATTGAAAAGCGAGGCTATGAACTCACCTGAACAGTTATAGGGAAATTGATAGCTAATGTATAGGGAATGAAAGTAACGGCTTCAACACGGCAATCACAGACAACCTGGGTTAATATATGGCAAGTCTTAGTTTGATTGTATATATAAGTTTTTGGATATCGATGTTGGTTTTGATATAAAAATTATCATAACACCGTTCGGGCAATCATAGTCGTAAACCAACAACTCAGACAGAACGTAGTACCAAGATGAAACTTCTTAATATGAAGCTCCGTAGTATTGTGGTATGATATGGAT
>BQNB010163922.1:0-5000 GCA_026074375.1 Tanacetum coccineum
TCATAGTCAGTGTCTCTCACATAGTTGATTTGGATTTATTCAAGTTAGCTATTGTCTTACAAAGGCTATATAGATCCTAAACCAAGGACCTACATGGTGTAGTGACGTATGAGGAGCTAGGACACTTTAAATCGTAAATCCAACAACTCATCGATACGCCACCCCGAAAAGGCCTCATTATGAAACTCCCTAGTAATATAGTACTTTGATTAACAAAAACCACATATAATTCTATATAGCCACATCACCATCTAATTGTGTTTGTAAAATAATGTTTAAATCGTATTTGATGAATAATAATCATGTATTTGAACTCGTATAATCGCGTAACTAGTTTAATCGCATTTGTAAAATAACATTCATAAAGTTTAAAACAAGTATATATATCATTTAAGTGATTCCAAAATGTTTTGCAAAAATTTATAAAAAAAACGAACCAACACTATTCATCTCAGGAAATAGTGCACAAGTTATAGAATAGTGCGTAACTTTCTCGTTTTAAGCCCGTTTCTTACGTTTCTTATGTCCACGCTTTCGTATTAAGACGACGTATCAAAATATGACATTTTTATATTTCATGTCCTCTGGTGAACAGTACTTTTACTGTTCATGGCAGTTATAAAGTTATTTTTATAGTTTAGTTATCGTAAAACCCGTAAATGGCGTATCTTATTCGTTATAGCTCCGTTTTTAGCGATTCTTTCGAGCACGTTCTCGTAATTAAAAGTTTTATCATATAAATGATGTTTTCAAAATGTTATTTACTGATGTGAACAGTAACTTTTATAAAAATAGTTTTATAAAAGTATTTATTGTCTTAAACTTGTAATTGTCGTATCTTTTTCGTTATAAATCGGTTTTTCGAGTTTCTTATCATTTTGGAATCGTCATGAGACGTACTATTTTTATAAAATATAAAATCCATGTCTAAAAATTCGGACCAAAACAGCCCCTTATATATCTTTTGAGTTTATTTGTATAACTTTGTTTTTATATACTTTTTAACTACATAAATTAATCACAAGTCTTCCACAAGCCATTATACCATAATATATTCAACCACATAACACATGAATAAGTGTACAAAATTATAATCACAAGCAAAAATATGTTTTACATGTTTAAAAGCATCCTAATGGTGATTTTGCCATATAGAACTAATATACTCATAAAATCATGAAAATGAAAAGGTGAGGGCTTATAGATAACCTTAAGGTGATAAATGATGATGAGAAATATAATCTAAACCCTTGTTTAGATTTTTAAACCAAGCTTGCAAGATTAGAAACCTTAATTTCCCAAGAAACCCTAATTTCACTTTCTTTGCTTCAACACTTGAAAATACTTAACCTAACCTTCAAACCATCTTAGTAGGTCTTAGATATGTTGTGTGTATGCTTGTATAAGTGGTAGAAAAATTTGTATGGATTGAGTGGGAAGAGTGTTTTGAGCCGTGGGCTTCAAAGGAGAAAAAGGGAGAGAGTTTTGATCTTTTACACCAAGTGTTAAGTGTATGTATGTGTTTATCTCATATACATGTATTATATATGATCTAGCTAGTCAAAAGATTGCAATAGTGGTCAAGGAACACAAATGAGGGTCTTAAGGAAAGTTTGGTCAAAATCACTAGCTAAATTTCTAAGTCTAAAGATGTGTACATTGCTAGCTAATAAAGGCTTATGTTTCTATGTCTCCTAAGGAGTGAATTATCCCATGATTTCAAGGATTGATGTCACTAGATATTTACTTGCCATTTATCTTGTATAAAAGAAAGAATTGAAGGTATACTTGTATTTAATAAGTTGTAAGTAAATGTAAGTTGTATACTTGTATCAATTGTATGTCTTGTTTATTTCCTTTATGTATATGGGCGTCACATATGATATACTTAGGCAAAGTTTTATAAACTTTGATCATTAGAAATAATAATGGTTATTTGTTGAAGCGTATATTTATTTTGGTGGTTCCGGGTATGCCTAAACGTAATTTATCGCGAAACGTAACGTTTTACGTAACCGATAAAAATAAAACATAATAAGTAAATTATTACTTTAGTAATAATAATATAATGATTACTTGACGTAAACTTTAATTTGTTTGGTGCCCGCTTACGCTAATTGTTGATTTTTAACTTACGCGATTTAACTATATAATAAGAATTAAAAGTAAACGCGTACGAAAAAAAATAATTAGTAAAATAGATGACGTCGTAAATGACCTGAAAATACGGAATGTTACAGTCTCCTCCGGTTAGAAGAGCCTTGTCCTCAAGGCTCAGGTTGCAACACCTGAAGAAGGGACGGGTTCAGAGAAAAGATTCGGATATTTCTTCCGGAATTGGTCTTCACGTTCCCAAGTATACTCAGCTCCTTGCCGAGAGTTCCAACGAACTTTGACCAATGGAATTCTTCTTCGCTTTAGCTTTTTCACATCTCGTTCTACGATCTCAATAGGCTCTTCGACAAATCGCAGATTTTCATCAATCTCGATCTCATCCAAAGGCACCTGAACATCTGGCTCAGCCAAGCATTTCTTGAGGTTTGACACATGAAACGTGTCGTGGACACAGCTTAGCTCCTGGGGTAACTTCAGCCGATAAGCCACCGGTCCAACACGCTCCACGATTTCAAATGGTCCCACATATCGTGGTGCTAGCTTTCCTTTCTTACCAAATCGTACCACTCCCTTCCATGGAGATACCTTAAGTAACATCGGTCTCCAAACTAGAATTCAAAGGTATACGCCTTTTTCCAGCATAGCTTTTTGGCGGGACTCCTAGCGTCTTCAATCTTTCCTATTTTTGAAACAATCTTTTCTTCGTTTCTTGCACAATTTTCTGGTCAATAAGCTGACTTTCTCTCTTCGTCCATATCATGGGGGGATTACATTTCGCCCGTACGAGCCTCGATGGTGCGCACTTAATGCTTGTGTGGTTAACTGTTTTATAGGAAAACTTAATCAATGGAAGATGAGTATCCACAAAACTGCCACCAGAAGTCATACACTCAAGCTCGCAATGCATTCTCCAGAGTATGGGAATAGTACGCTCACTCTGACCGTTGGTTCTGAGGGTGGTAAGCCGTACTCATGTCGAGTCTGTACCCAACGCTTTCTGAAAAAGCTTGCCATATGTGTAAGTGATAGACCATCACGTCTAACATGATTAACACGGCACACAATGGTATCTCGGCTACAATTTAATGGTATAAATACTTTGTACTTTTTCTCCGTCTTTTGAGTCTTTAGATTTAGGTAAGAAGTGTGACGACTTGGTCAATCTATCCACACAAACGACTAAATCGTATCATGCCCAACTGTACTTTTAGGCAAACTTGTGACAAATCCATTGTTAATCTTTTCCCATTTCCACTCATGGAATTTCTGGTTGTGAAGAAATCTGAGGGTTTTTTTGATGTTTGGCTTTTTATCTTAGAACACGTAAGACATCGCTAAGAGTACGCTGCATTGTCTCTCTTCATTACCAGGATTACACAAATACAATCTCGCAGATCATAGTAAATCTTATCCGCACCCGGATGTTCTGAATTATCTAGAAAAAAAAATATATGAGCTTCATCCATCGATCAATTTCCTTACACCACCAACTGATGGAATCCAGATACGATCAAAGAAGTAAATTTTACCATCATCTCGTTGCTCAAAGTGTCTTTCTAATCCTCTTAGTCATTCAGTTATGCCTAAATGTATTTAATTGCGAAACGTAATTATTTTACGTAACCAAAAAAAATAATATAAAAAGTTGATTATTACTTTCGTAAAAATAATATATTGCTTGTTTGCGAAACATATAATTCGTTTGGTGTCCGTTTACGCTAATTATTGATTTTTAGTTTAAAGCAGATTTAACTATATATAATAAGAATTGAAAGTAAACACGTACGAGAAAGAAAAAAATAATTAGTGAAATATATGACGTCGTAAATGACCTGAAAATACGGAATGTTACACTTTATACAATACTCTACATCGTCGATTTGTATTAACAAATAATCGATTCTTCATGTAATTCCTTCGGTAGTTGCAAAATGATTATCTTCAAACTTTCTTTCTCTTTTTTGTTGCGATTTTCTATTTTTTTTTATTTTTTGCTAACACTATACTACGAAACTCGGTGTAATTTCACCATCTTCACGATCATAATAAATTCTGGATAATTCCTTCGATAATTCTTCATTCTTCGGACGTACCATTAATTGCGATGGTAGTAAAAATACATGAGTTTTGACTATAATATACATTCCCATTTGCGATGTGCAAATTCTTCCAACTGTAGCAAACTATCACAAGGTCTCGGGATACAAAATTTACACTTTAAGCAAAATAGCAATGTAAAATAAACTTAAGCTAACAGGCGTAGGCTTGGTGTAAAGGTGTAACGATTACAATTTAATTGGTGTAGTTCCTAAAGGATTGGCTCTACGGGTTGTTCTAAGGGTATCTTACTCTTAAAATGAGAGTAAGCAAAAGGTTTATACGGGCGTTAACTAACTAGTGTAGTTAGTTAGCATGTAAAGGCGTTTTAGGTGTAATCCTAAAATTTACCAATTTAAATAAGTTACTCCATCTAAATCCATAGTACTCATCACTGCGGTCTCAAATAGATATACCAAGCCAAGTTCTAAAGTCTACTACAACACCGGCATAATCATATTTTGTAGAATTTGGGTAAACATTGGAAACAGATAGGTTAAATCCTCACAATATCTAACAAGGGTTATTGTGTACGGGTTATGCATCAAGTAATTTCATAAAAGTATGCTTGAAAAAAAATTAAATTTGAGCATAATTTAAGCATTTTAGTGTGAAAATTAGGACAAGTAAACATTCTAATTCCATCCCCCCACTTGAATTATACAACGTCCTCGTTGTATAGATAAAACATTAAATACGGGAGAATTTAAAAAGAATCTAATGGGGAAATAAGAAAACTCCCCTGATATTTGCTCGATAGATTCTCAATGTTGAGTTTAATTGAGCAA
>BQNB010163923.1:0-14390 GCA_026074375.1 Tanacetum coccineum
TTAATGAAAAGTATATAATACCTTGCAGGTATTATATAATAAATGTGAATAATTAATTAAATCAATTAGTTTGACATTACTTTAATTAATGAAAAGGCTTTGTACAAAGGTTGACACATGTCTTAACGTTATGAATTAATCAAACCATGTTTGTAACAGTTTATAACCATTATAAAATATAAAATAATATTTTATAATTTATATTTCGTTTATTCGACAGGTCGTTTCTAAAATATTTATCTCTTTGTAAAAATATAGTTTTTGTCCGTTGTCAAGTTTTTTTATAGTTATATTTTAATATATCTTAGTCCCTTTTACCGGGTTATCGTATAATATCAATTTAGAAATCTTAAGACTATATATATTCGTCTTTTATCGGTTTTCTAAAATAACAGAATCTATAATGAACTTGTTATGTATAGTGGTTTACAGATTTTCCGGTACGACATATATATATATATATATATATATACATATATATATATACATATATATATATATACATATATATATATACATATATATTTAAAACTAAACAAAGTAATAATTATCGTATTTATTTAACCATTAACCACCATTTTTGTTTCGATTTACGATTTATAATTCTCGTTAAAATTTTATATTTATAAAATTTTGGAATATATTTATTGTAAATTGGTATTAACCCAAACATACCCTTACGGTAAATCTGCTCACCCAAACACGTCTTTGTTGTTAAATCCATAACCAAACGCACCCTACCCGTTTATAACCAAAACCAAACGCCCCCTACTCGTGCCAAACCCAAACCAAACACCCCCGTTTGGCTGCCATAATACCAAACGAACCCTAATTTGCTACAAACCAAACGGACCCCACTGTGGTGAAACCCACAGCCAACAATCACCCCTTAGGGCGGTGGCTGCCACCCACCGCAACCCCGTGTGGTGGCTGCCACCGTCAAAACAAACACCCCCTATGCACAATACAACCCAACGCACCCTCTTTGGTGGCGATACAAACCAAACGGACCCTTTTTGGGTGACTGCTGTCGCACCACCGAAACAAACACCCCTCGCGGGTGGGCTGTCACCGAGACAAACACCCTTTCGGTGGGCTGCCACCGGAACAAACGCCCTTTGTGGTACCGAGACCAACCACACGCAGCCCCCCCTGCTGCCATTAAACCGAACGCACCCTTGACATTACTTGGAACCACACGCACCCTTTTCTTGCAAACCCAACCCGAACGCACCCTTAGTGGATGTGAACCCAACACAAAACGCACCCTCGTCGGTGGTTTATAACAAACAAACGCAGCCTAGCTGCTGAACCCCACCCGAACGCACCCTCGTGGTGGTTGAGTCACGGGTGAACTAGATGATTGAAGTAAGGTTCGCTGTGGTTGAATAGATTTATATATGATGATGATGATGACGGTGGTGGGGGTTTCGGTTGGCAGTGGTGAGGTGGTGGTGTAATAAGAAGGTGCCGTGATGGCGCGTGGATGATGATGGTGGGGGTGATGGAGTGGCGGTGGTGTATGATGATGGGGTGGCGGCTGCTGTGGCAGCCGGTGGGGGAGGGAAAAAAGGGCGAGTGAGGCGAGTGAGTTTGATGAACGGGTAGATCGGGTGACAAGAATCAACTTTGGTGTTCGCCGGAAAAGTCCACCGGAAAAGTTTTCCGGCGGCGGCGACGTGGTGGCCAGCGGCGTCAGGGGTGGCCGGCGGTGGGCTGCCGAAAATGGGAGGGGAGAGAGAGACTAGTGGTGTGTGTGTGTTTATTTTGAGTTGGAAATGAAATTTTGTAATAAAAATTTTATTTATATTAAAACTTTAAAATTTAATGACAAGTATTAATAAGTTTAGGGTTAATTGTATAAATATTTCACAGGGGCCAAAAGTGTAAATGTTGGGCATTATTTTGTAAAATAATGGTTCGGGACTCATTTGAGCGACTTAACGGATGATTCAAATCTCGAAACTTGCGCCATTGTTTTTCAAATCATTTTTCCAATAAAAATGAGTATTTACACGATTTTATTTCATAATTGTTTCATAACATTTATTTAAAATGTTCGTTATTCATTTATATATTTTTCCGATAAACTTTACCCGTAAAATGAATTTTAACTTCAATAATTGTGTTTTTAACAAACCTTTTCGATTAACAATATAATTAATTTATTAAATATTTTTATTTAATAAATTATGATAATTAAATATAAATTTTATTATTTTGGGTCGGCACGCGTTGTGCTCAAAATTTTGCGAGGACATTTCAGTCACCTTCTGACTGTTTTCGGGTCTCGGTCAAAACTAAAAAGTTGTCAGGAATGTCGTTTTACATCAAATTGCTTTAGAGTCCGAATGATGAAAACTTGGTTTAGCTGCTCGTTTTTGATAATTCCACCTAGGAATAACTTATATCTCCTTTAAAAATCCGAAAATTCTCGGATGTTACAATTACTAACACCTTGTTGTGATTGTTCCAGTGTTAGCTCAACCTTAGTCGGCATTATTCCCTTATTCTCATTCATCTTCAATCATATCTAAGGACTGCTATTTCTAACTATGGGGTGTCCTTGGGTAGATCCCTCCAGTTTTGGTTGGATCATAGGACAAATATCTAACCTAACCACCTTATGACTTCAGAATCGTCGTGAATTAAGATGTTGTTGGGTATTTGATCTTCACCATAAAACCATTGAAAAATCAATCAAAATGTTTGATAGAAATCAAAACGTTTTAACACTTTGAGAGTTTCCCTGCTTATTAGATATCGTAGTAGTAGTAGTATTGTAGTGTTTAAAATAAGTGTTTTATGTTGTTGTTTGTAACAATAGCTTATCTTTTATTCCGTGTTTCCTTGTTGTTGTTATTGTACAGGATTGCCCGGATTGTGAGACTCTCAGTTTTGTCAATCATCAAGAGTGTTCACACCTCGCTTCATTTGGGAATCCGATATCCTAATCATTATCGACTAACATTTATCTTTTTGCATACCGCATAAAACGGCTCTTAGGATTAATGTAGTTCCCTTCAAAACATCGTGACGATGTTTAGTTCTAGTTTGGGGGGGTATCTTCGATTTGATTGTTGTTGCCTGCAGCATTGTTACCACGTAAACCCTTTTTTTACCACCAAAAAATACCAAAAAAAAAAAATGAAAAATGAAAATTTTTCAAAAATATAATAAGTGTTTTGTCGCAGTTTTGCTTTTTCTTTTGGGTAGAATAGAATAGAATAATTTTTGACTTGATCGGGCGTTGTTGTCTGAGCCCTTGCTAGTTCCTTTAGGCCGAGCTTTTCACGAATTCTATTTGGCTTTGAATTTTAAAACTGTGAAGAACGAGAATATGATAGAGTTAAATATAAGGTTTTTGCGCTAAGCAAGTTCTTCTAAACAATTATAGAGTATCTTGTGGTTTTCTCTCCGTAAATTTCTAAATCCACCTAATCAAACGTAATCAATTTATTCAACTAAGTCAATCGATCGTTTTCAGAAAAAAGCTTCAAATTTGTAACTTGAGTTTTCAAAAGCTGTGATTTGTAGTAATTTAAAAAGATAAATGCCAAAAGAAGCATGAAAGATAATATGTGAATGCAAAAATTTGCATGAATGTTTGAAATTTTGACAATTGAAGCTGCAGTTGATATTATGGAGCAAGGTAAAAGATGTGTACGTGATATCCCACTCCTGCTTCAGCAACGCGGTGGGGGTTCAAAACTAAGACGTCTTTACTCCAAAGAAGCATGAATGAAATGTGAATGCAAAAATGCATGAATATTGAAATTTTGCCAATGAAGCATGCAGTTGATATTATGGAGCAAGTAAAAGATGTGTCGTGATATCCCACTCCGCTAGCAACGGGGTGGGTTTTCAAACTAAGAACACCGGTCGTTGGTTGTGATATCCTGCTCCGTTAACCACGAGGTAGGGGTTCAAACTAAGCAACGCATTCCTAAGCTTTAAAGAACTTATGATTATGATATTGAAAATGTTGCAAAAAGTTCTAAAGTTTAAATCTCGAAATCAAGTTACGAAGTCTTAATAAGTTGTTGCTTTGAGTCATGATTCATTTTGAATTATGACTATGAAAATAAGTTGGTCTATGGTTAAATTAAAATGAGTACACACATTCAATCGTATATCCATGTTGGGAGTTGAAAATTCACAAGTCATAAGTATGAGGGCTTAACATATAAACTTATATCGACAATGATCTTGTTTAATTGCTTAGCTTGGAACTTGTGAAAAATCGAGGACGATGAAATTATCCGTCAGGACATCCGTAGATCACTCTACGGGCGCTTCTCATTCTATGATCCCAGTATTAATAAATAAAGAAAGTCAAACTTGTTAAAAAATGAGAAAATCCAAAAATATTAGTTGTAGTTAGTGTAAATTCAGAAAATGGTGAAAACGGGGCTTACGTGTTTACTTCATAACATTGTGTGAGGACACACAATACCTTAGTTTGGGGGATTTGATAAGTGCTTAATTACACATATCTTTTACCTCTAAAAACGAGCTTAAATGACCAAAAACAGACAAAAACTGCCAAATATATGTTTGTTTTGCATTTGTATTGTGCAGGAAGTGGATATCAACAAAAAGACAGAAAACCAAGCCAAAATGACAAAACTGAGCATGGAATGGAAAAGACTGTGCAAAATCAAGGCCAAAGTCCAAAAATGCCAAAGTCAGAGTCAATACTGAAGAATCAGCAGTCAAACCGGAGCCGGAACTGAAGAATACTATTGAATGCAATCTTTACCCATCTGATGGGCCGGGAAAGCCCAATAGTATATCTATGAAGACTGTGAAGACCAAATGGGCCCTCAATCAATTACAACAGCCCATTTGTGTGCAATTGACAAAGACTGTGAAGACTTTGAAGGCCCAATCCTAGCCCAGTTACAGCCAATCTCAGCCATTGTACACACAAAACCCACTCCTGTACCTTATTGGGCCTTAAAAAGCCCAATAACATAAGCCTAAACCTTATTGGGCCCAGACACACTCAATTGGGCCCAATACAAGCCCAATAGCCCAAAACATCTTTTTTATAAAACTCAAGGACCAAAAATGTAAATTTTAAAAACTTGTTTTATAATTAAAAATGAAAAAATAAAGAAAAGGGGCCAAAAGTGCCATGTTTGAAAGATGTTTTTATAAAGAAAACAAAAGAAACCAAACACAAGGCATGGTTTTGCAATTCAGTTAAACTAAAAGCAGCAGGGACCATTTTTGTAAATTCCCAAAACCCTTATTAATTCTTTTCTTATAATACTACGGGGACCAAACATGTCACTTTCCAAACTTATTTATAACTGTTTTGGGGTTAAAAGAGAAATGAAAAGAGAAGAAAGATGGGGGGGCACTCTTGCCTCTTCCCCATACTTCTCTTTAAAACAGAACCAGCAACCCCATGTATCTCACCCACATTCTCCCGCCAAAACCAATACCGGGCAAGCCCCTTGTTTTCAAGCCATTCCATTCCCCTCCAGGACTCTCTCATAATTGCATTAAACCTTGCCCAACTTACCCCATTGTCCCTTTATAACTTGCTACTTGGCATATCCCACAACCTCAACGCACATAAATGTATAGAGATATGCGTTCTAATATAGCACAATCCCAATCATATGGCTGGGAATTATGCAAAGGGTTTACACTCTCACAACAAACACAGCCCAAGGGCTTTGAGCCTCTATAAAAGAAGAGAGACCAAGCCGAGACTCAACACACCATTTTTATGTTTTCTAGCTTAATTTTATTTCCAAGTCTTTCTTTTAATAAACTAAGTGTAACTCAGTTGTTTTTTTTAAAG
This sequence comes from Tanacetum coccineum, assembly GCA_026074375.1. NCBI lineage: Eukaryota > Viridiplantae > Streptophyta > Magnoliopsida > Asterales > Asteraceae > Tanacetum > Tanacetum coccineum. The sequence continues at coordinate 5,819 of BQNB010163923.1, forward strand.
CTTTATGTTGTAATCTTTCAGTTTTAATCAAAGTTAAGTGTTTTTGTGATATTGCATTTGTCAAAATTCAAACTAACATTTAAGCCTTTTAATTCTGTTTTATTTTATGTAAGAGTGTGTTAAAATGCTAAAACATTACTTATAATCACATTGTTACCCCTTCCCTTAACTAAAATCAGTAAAAAAATTCGTTTTTTATAAATAAGGGGGTGTTTGGTTTAGTGCTAAAATGGGTCAATATGGTGCAACCATGGGTCAAAGACACTCAGCCACTTTTGGCTGAGTGTGTGAGACTTATTAGACTAGTTTAATCAAAAATTTTTAGTTAAAAATAAGTTTTTAAGTGTACTTTGGTTTCTGTCAAAATTTGAATAAGCCATTTCAAACCAAACCACTTAAGCTGCTTATGCAGCTTAAGCACAACTTATTTATGCCATTTTGAGTGTTTCTAGCCATTTTGAAAGACCCTTGTGCTGTCCCTTTGGTTTGACCAAGTATGAGTCAAAAGGGGGGATTGCATGATCTTTGAAAACAGCCAATTTCAAGCCTAAAAATCAGCATGATTTAGTTAACCCTAATAGCTAATCTTTTGAAAATAAGCTTAATTACACACCCTTTCAATCTGTTTGTATTTGGTTTTGGCTAAAAAGATCTTGAGAGCTTATTTCAATAAGCTCAAAAAGCCCCCTCACTGCTGCCTTGCACCTCCCCTGGTGCTGAAACCAATTTTCAGCACCCTTTTTATGGCTTATTTTCTATTAAGCTCTAGGACCTTTTAGCTTTTATTTGTAGCTTAATAGTAGTTCTTTAATTCCCCAAACTTTTGTAGCTTAACTCCCCTTTTAGCATAGCTTAATTGTAGCTTAAAAGTAGTGTTTTTCTGTTTTTATTTTCATTTTCAGTTTTTAGCTTATTTCACTTTCAGCTTATTTTAGGACTTATTAGGAAGCCTTAGCTTATCATTAGGACTCCCTTAGGCCTGGTAGCTTATTTCTTTAGTTTTCAGCTTATCTTGTGAGCTTAAGCCCCAAAAAGAAAGAAAAATAAGCTAAAAAGCTTATTTAGTCCTGCAGCCCCATTAAGCTACATTTCTGGCTTATTAAGCTCACTACAGCTTATGTGCTTATTAGGAAAAATGTTCTCCTAAGTCCCCTTTACAACTTTGCTTCCTTAGCTTTTTGCTAATAAGCACTTTGGACCCACTTTGTAATCGGGGTCCTTCTCAGGGACTGTTTGTGTAACTTTCTCTTTTCTAGTTAACTTTGTTAGTCCTTAGGTTAGTCAGCCTGTTACCCCGTTTGTCCTTGTGTCCTTTCACTGTTAGTCCTTTAGTTTTAACAACAGTTAGCCTTAGTTAGTTTATTTAATTTAATTAATTAATTTAGGTTAAAATTTAATTAGTTTAATTACTTTTTATAAAATCAGTAACTTTTGGGCATTTTTATATTTTTAGAATTGTTAACTTTTTCTTTATTTAATTTTATTTTTTTAGAATTTTTATAACTTTTATTTTTTGTCTTTTTCTATTTTCTTAGTTTTAATTAGTATTTAATCTTTAAAAATTCATAAAAAAATCCAAAAATTAATAAAAAATATTTTTCTTTTTTTGTAAAATTTTCTTTTGTCATTTAGTGTCTAGGAAAAATATAAAATTTAGTGTAGGCTTAATTTTTCTTAAATTTCAGTTTTTAGACCCGTTTTACCGGGTACGTTTTACCGTTTCTTTTCGTTTTACATTCAAACGACCTCCGTTTTAGTTCTAGTTTTCTTTATTTTTCAAGTTAAGTTAATTAGAATTTAATTTTGATTTTTAATTTAATTTAGCATTTATTTTCTAAATTTTTAGTATTTAGGGTTCCCGATACCTTATTCTGTTCCCCGTATTTAATTTAGATTTAATTTTAGGATTTCCTTATAACTAATTTTGTTTCCCGTAGTTTTTAAGATCCCTATTTCCTATATTTGTTTCCCGTAGATTAAATTAGATTTTATTTAATTAATTTTAGTTATAATCATATCAGTTTCTCTATCAGTCAATTTCTCTTCAAACCAGGATAAATTTCAATTGCAGCCTCGTTGGGACATACGACCCGGGAATATCTCTTCCGGAATCTTTTTATCATTGATTTGCCTAGTAGTATATTTTATACGTATACTATTTGGCGAACCAGATGTCTACATCAGGGGGAGTCAACTGTACACTACACTCTTTTCCTTAGCTAAAGTTTTTTCCCACTGGGTTTTTCTTTAGCAAGGTTTTTAACGAGGCAGTACTTCAAAGTTGACTATACGTTGAAAAAGTGGCATCCAAGGGGGAGTGTTATGAATGATGGTAGTCAATGTATGCATATAATGTATGCCACCTTTTTCAATTGTAGACCAATAATACACCTATATGTTGTTCCCTGGTTACCCAAGTGTAAATTATGAATTCTATAGTGTTTGCAACTAGTATAAATACCCATCAAAGCAATGAAAGAACTTGCACCAATTTACCTATTAAGGTAATACTTCTTTCTTATCTCTTTCTGATCATTCTCATATTTATTTAAATGGCTCTTTGAAGTTTTGATTATATCGGTAATCTTTGTGATAAAACTAGTTAATTATAACAAATAACAGTTTTTATCAATAAATATTTAGTTTATTTTCTATTATTACATTCATAGTCATTTAGATTTTTATAATCAACTATATAAAACTCCTCTTTTAATGATGGCAGTGATTCTTCAAAAAATATGATTGCAGTGGTTTGTTTCTAACAAATGGATTACATGTTCGATGATATAGGTAACTGAAGCGGAATCAATGCAGATTTGATAATCCATCTTTTGTTAAATTTTGTGACCTCATATTTCATGAAAAGAAAATGACAGAATAAGATAGTGTTGTTACTGTGTTGTATAACAAGGGTATAAATGTTATTTTATATGTGAATAATAATTACCATTTATTTTTGGATTTTAAATATATATAAAATAATTATTTGGATATATATGATAATTTTGTGGTTTAACAAAGACATATATGCAATTATGAATTTTGCTTTGATATATATTCAATTAATGGTCATTGAAAGGATGTATATGCAATTCTAAAAAAAGTATTTTTTATCTATTTTTTGAGGAAAATTATAATCAGGTTCTAAATTATTATCTACTTCTATATGTCAAAAAAAGTTTTTTAAGATTTAAAAAGGTTATTAAGGTGTGTTTAGTTGTTCCATTTTTCCAGTTAAAACTGAAAAAATGAAAGTGGTGTTTAGTTGGGAAATTTTTTATGTTTTTTTCGTTTCTAAGTTTCTAGAGAAGGGAATGGTTTTATTCTCTAGAGAAGAGTTGAGAATTTTTAAAACATCTTTAGAAAGAATTGTATTTTTCCTTTAAAAAAAAATGAAAACATGTTTAGATAAAGCTATTTTTAATGATTTTTCTTTTCATAGTCAACTTATTTATAGGATTATAAAAGCAACAAAACATAAATTACAAATAAAAGTAATAAAAATTAACTACAACCATAAGCATAGATTAAATTTGCAGTGTACTCCAAATTAACACTACTACAACCATAAGCATAAAATTATTTAATTTGCACGTTTTCACTCGTTATCGCATGTTTTTGCATGATTTTCCAAGTTTCGTTTGTTTTCGCATGTTTCCGCATAGTTTCGCTCGTTTTTGTACGTTTTCTCTTGTTATCGCACGTTTTCGCACGTTATTCAATGTTTTCGTGCATTATTCTACGTTTTCGCGCGTTATTCTATGTTTTCGCTCGTTATCACATGGTTTCACTCGTTTTCGGACGTTTTCGCTCGTTATCACACGTTGTCCCACATTTTCTACATTTTCATACGTTTTTGTTCATTTTCATATATTTTTTCTATGTTTTTCTACCTTTTTATACGGTTGTGTACGTTTTCATAAGTTTTTGTACGTTAATTGGTAACAAGTGTATAATTTTATAGGTTTTTGTACGGACGAAAATGGATACAAACGTACACAAAGATATATTACGGATAAAAACAGACAAAAATCTATAAAACGTACAAAAGCTTACAAAACGTATAAAACGTGTAAAAACATATAAAGCGAATGAATATGGTTAAAACGGACGAAAACGGATAAAAACAGACGAAAATGTATAAAAACGGACGAAACGTACAAAACATATAAAAACGGACGAAGATGATCAAAAACGTACAAAAATGTACAAATACGGATAAAAATGGACGAAAATGGATAAAAACATATAAAAACCGACAAAAAGCGTATAAAACCTATAAAACTTGTTGGGTTAGTTTAGTGCCCTTCAGATTTCAGTAGATTAAAACATAAAATACCCTAAGTCATGTCTAGCTCAAGACAGTTCAGCTTCAGCTCTTCAGGAACTTAGAAGATCAAGTAGTATCTTCACCTGAGTTTATGTGGCGGTTCAAAAACTACAAAAGGACTTAGCAAGAGCTTCAGTTTAGCTTGGTTGGCAATGCCAAGCTGAATGATGTAGATCTCTTCTCAGAGGCTGAAATGAAATGTTTCACTTTTAAAAGGTTTATAAGGCGGAAAAAAGATATGCTTTATATCAAAAAGAATAAAGCATATCTATTTGGGAATGACTACTTCTAAAGTTGGTAAAGAAGTACAACAACTTTCTCTAAAGGACTTTTCCTTGTACCTTAAAGCATGACAGCATTAAATGGGATCTCAACCACCCATCCAATGCTTGACATGTGTAAAAGGAACTTCATTGTAAACCATAATTCCTTAGAGCATCTATAATGTATCAAGTCTTCAATGACTTGCTGCATTTATTGCATTTAATGCATACCATTAAAAAAGAAGAAAGCTTTTAGCAAAGACTTAGAGTTTACCAAGTCTTTGCAAAAGCTTTTCGAAAGCCTTTCATACAATGCTAAAAAACACATTCAAAAAGTTTTTCATAATAGTTTAAAGCTATTTTTGGTTTTTGCATTAGAGATGCTCTTAGTATAAAAAGAATGTTGTATAAAAGTAAATAGCCATCTCTTGCAATTAATGTGACACACATTTAAGAGCTATTTACTCCTCGAATCAAACTATAAAACCACTTAAGCTTCAGCTTCAGTGTTGGTTACAAAGTTTGTACTTAAACTTGATACTTTGGTTTGAGTTTAAGTTAGAGATGAGATCACCAAAATTGTCATTCAACTACTTTGCTATTTCGCAAACAAAGTATGTCATAGATTCTTTATTCGTTTTGTAAGAATTTATACGTTGAAAAGTACATCTTGTGTTCTTTTAAGCTTGTTCTTATTACGTCTTATATAGTTGTTTAAAACATACACTTTGTTGCCATGAAATGTGATTAGTTTAACTTGATAAACCAAATATCACATTCAAGGAGACCAACAAGTGGTATTAGAGCAGTTTGATTTATAAAACCTTTTTTCAAAAAGCTTTTTATAAACTGCTCAAAAAGATTTTTAAAATCAAGATCCATAAATGGCAGCAGAAATACCACAAACTCTAGAATATAGGGTTGGCCAGTTAAATGCTGCTCCCTTACTGGAGGTGGAAAACTTCACAAATTGGAAGAAAAGGTCCATGTGCCACATAGTTGGTATTGAACCTCAATTTAAAAACATTATTCTCAATGGTCCATTGTCCCAATGACTGCTGGTGTGCGAAAACCTAAAGCATAATGGACAAACAATGAGAGAAAGGCTGCTAACTTAGTTCAACGACTTAAAAGTCTCATTATGTATGTCTTACCAGATGACCAAATGAATTCTGTTATCAATTATGAAACATCAAAAGCAACCTGGGAAGATTCGATACTATATCATGAGGGCCCCTCTGATGTGAAAGAAAATAGGGCCATGGACCTTAAGTTGTGTTATAATACCTTCAAATTCAATGAAGGAGAAAATCTTACACAAATTTTCACTAGATATAAAGCTTTGATAAATGTACTAAATGATAGCATTAAACTTTCAAAGCTTGAAATAAACACTGGTTTCATCAATGGGTTACCAAAGAAGTGGCTAATTTTCTGCTAAAGTCTCAGAAATGCTAACCTTGTTAGGGACTCTGAGCTTGCTTCTCTATTTGGCAAACTCAAGTATGAGGAAAACCTAATTGACAATATTTATGACACTGAAAAGAAAAAGTCTTTGGCATTACACACCCTTGTCAACTGCCTTCTTCTCAACCTTTATTGTCAAGGACTTTCAAGATAGTTCTGATGATGAGGAGGATACAAGAAGCAGTCAAGAATACATGAATGATCTAGAAATGAAATTTCATGAAAGAGCACTGGTATATGCTTAATTACACATACCATTTTCCATTAAAAACGGACTTAAAAGACTAAAAACATACCAAAAATACATTGTATTTGTATGTTTGCATTTGTATTGTGCAGGAAACGGATATTCAAAAAGAAAGCCAAAAATGGCCAAACCAAGCACGGGATAGAAAAGACAAAGTCAAATCGAAGCCAAAGTCAGTCAAAGTCAAAAGTCAACCAAATGAAGAAAATACAACTTGAGGGACTAAAACTGTCAAACCTCAAGTTGTATTACAAAAGAAAAAGACAAGGGTCGAAATTACAAACCGGGCGAAGTTTTGCAAAAAGGTTATAAGAGATGAGGGGCCAAAGCTGCCAACCTTCCCAAACTCCATCTTTCCCGCCCAAAAAAACCCAGGTACAGAGTAGGGATATCTTCCCATACCTTCTACGACGTCATCTATTTTACTAATTATTTTTTTCTCGTACGCGTTTACTTTTAATTCTTATTATATAGTAAAATCGCGTAAATTTAAAATCAAAAATCAATGTAAACGGACACCAAACAAATTTAAGTTTACGTTAAGAAATCATTATATTATTATTACTAAAGTAATAATTAACTTATTGTGTTTTATTTTTATCGGTTGCGTAAAACGTTACGTTTCGCGATAAATTACGTTTAGGTAATCCCGGAATCACCAAAACTTTTCTACGCTTCAACAAATACCTATGTTTATATCTAATGCTTAAAGTTTTATAAAACTTTACCTACATTCATCACTTGAGCCGAGCCTTACACGAAACAAATAGACAAATACATACACTTTACAAAGTTATGCATTATGTTTTAATAAAAGTACAACTTATACATTATCAATATATACTTTCATTTTCATTTGGCAAATAAAGAACTAGCTAAACATCTACCTTGATTTCATGGGATAACATCTTCTTTAGGGAACCAATAAACACAATTCCTTAAAACCATGGGATGATCCTTTCTTTTGGAGACAAAGACTAAAGACTTCCATGTTTTACTCTAAGTGTTCTTGACTAGTCTTTAGGATATATAAGGCTTTAGCTAGCATATTACACACACACTTCTCACTTTCAAGGTGTAAAACACAAAAACTCTTCCTCCCTCCTCCTCCTTTAGCTCACGGCAACACCAAGAACAACATACAAATCCATACAAAATTTATTTAACACATTTACATACATTCCTACAACATATCTAAGATGTCCTTAGGTGTTTAGAAGGGTTGGTTTAAGGTTTACAAGGGTTAATCAAGCATGAAGCAAGATTAGGGTTTAGGGTTTCTTTGATTGTGCAAGCTTTGGTTTATAATCTAAACAAGGGTTTAGAACATATTTCTCATCATCATACATCAATATAAGGTTATCTAAAAACCTTTATGTCTTTACTTTTATCATTTTTATGAGTATATATGTTCTATATAGCTAAATCACCATTTAGGGCTTTTAAACATGTTAAATGGATAACTTACTTGTGATTATGATTTTTAACACTTTTTCATATGATATGTGATTGGTAATATCATGGAATAATGAGATTATAAGTGTGGTAACATGTTGTGAAAGTATAAAAAGTATGTACATAAACTTGTAATTAAGAGTTTAATTAAGGAAAGTTTATGATTTCATGTGAGGTTAAAGACATTTGTGGGCTGTTTTAATTCGTGTTTTAGACAGTAGGTTTTACATTTTATAAAGATAATACACTTCATGACGATTCCAAAATGATAAGAAACTCGAAAAACCGATTTATAACGAAAAAGATACGACGATTTCAAGTTTACGTTAAATATATACTTTTATAAAACTATTTTTATTAAATTTACTATTCACCACAGAAACTTATACTTTTAAAACATCAATAAATTGATAAAACTTTTAAAACGAATAAGTTACGACATTTATAAGATTTACGATAACTAAAGGATTTTGAAAATGTTATATTTTGATAACTCGTCTTAATACGAAGGCGTAGACGTAAGAAACGAAAGAAACGGACTTAAAACAAGAAAGTTACGCTAGTTTTACTAAAGTATACTTATAAACGTTTTTACTTTATAAATATGATTTCACTAAAATGATTAGATGGTGATGTAGCTATATAGAATTATATGTTATGGTATATCCTATATCATAACACGGGGTCGATTCTTGGATCGGGCTAGTTTCTAGAGAGAGAAACACTATAGAGAATATCTTCTAGAGAGAGAAAGTGTTTTCTTTTGTAAATGAATATTTGACTAGCTTACCTCTTCCAAATTTGGAAGAG
>BQNB010163924.1:3424-14390 GCA_026074375.1 Tanacetum coccineum
TAGAGCAGGAATAGAAGTTGATAGAGCCAAAATTGATGTGATTGCTAAATTACCATACCCGACTAATGTAAAAGGAGTTAGAAGTTTTCCGAGGCATGCTGGATTTTACCGAAGGTTCATAAAAGACTTCTCCATGATCTCTAAACCAATGACCCAGCTTCTGATGAAAGACGTGAAGTTTGATTTTTCTAATGATTGCAAAAAGGCATTTAACATTTTAAAAGAAAAATTGACCACTACACCTATCATCATATCTCCCGATTGGAACGCACCATTTGAATTAATGTGTGACGCTAGTGATTTCGCTGTTGGAGCTGTTTTAGGGCAACGAATTGATGGAAAATTCAAGTCGATTTATTATGCCAGCAAAACTTTGAATAATGCCCAAGAACATTATACCACCACCGAAAAAGAACTTCTCGCAGTTGTTTTCCCTTTTGATAAGTTTTGTCAATATCTTATCTTATCAAAAACTGTAGTCTACACCGATCATTCTGCCTTGAAGTATTTGTTCAGCAAAGAAGACGCTAAACCAAGACTTATTAGGTGGGTTCTACTTCTCCAAGGATTTGACATTGAGATTAAGGATAAAAAAGGGGCAGAGAATTTAGCTGCAGATCATTTATCAAGACTTGAGAACCCAGATTTGGGAACCTTCATGGAAGAGGAAATAACTGATGAATTTCCCGATGAGCATCTTATGATATTGAAAGCCGAGCACAATAACGATGAACCATGGTATGATGATTATGTTAACTATATTGTTGGAAAGATTGTACCTCCAAATTGGACACCTGAAAAAAGAAGAAGATTTTTCTCTCAAGTTAAGAATTATTTTTGGGACGAACCATATGCATTCAAGCTATGCTCGGACAATGTAATGAGAAGATTCATTGCTGGGAACGAAATCCTTAAAATCTTGGGACATTGTCATTCTAGACCAACTGAAGGACATCATAGTGCATCAATTACTAGAAGGAAAGTCTATGAATCTGGATTCTATTGGCCTAGCATTTTTAAAGATGCTAAAGATTATGTGATGAGGTGCGATGCATGTCAAAGATCAGGAAACATATCATCAAGAAGTAAGATGCCACAAAACAACATTCAGGTATGTGACATATTTGATATATGGGGATTAGATTTTATGGGGCCCTTTCCAAACTTAAAGGGGAATAAGTATATATTAGTAGCAGTAGATTACGTCTCAAAATGGGTGGAAGCTTAAGCTCTTCCTACAAATGATGCTCGCATTGTAATTAGGTTTCTAAGAAGGCTATTCGTAAAATTTGGAATTCCTAAAGCTTTGATTAGTGACTGGGGGACGCATTTTTGTAACTCTCAATTAGAAAAAGCCTTGCAGAAATACGGAGTAACTCATAAACTATCTACTGCATACAACCCTTAAACCAACGGATAGGCTGAAGTGACCAATAGAGCTATAAAACGTATTCTGGAAAGATCGATTGGGTATAACCTAAAGAATTGGTCAGAAAAGCTAGATGAAGCATTATGGGCATTCAGAACTGCTTACAAAACACCCACTGGATGCACCCCTTTCAGGTTGGTTTATGGAAAAGCTTGTCACCTACCTATAGAGATCAAACATAAAGCATATTGGGCATTGAAGCAATGTAATATGGATATCATAGCTGCTAGAAAAAAACCGTTTCATGGAGCTCAATGAATTAATAGAGTTAAGAGATAAAGCATATGAAAACACCATGATCTACAAAGAACGAACTAAGAAATGGCATGACTCTAGGCTTCGAGGAGATAAAAATTTCAAAGCAGGAGATAAGGTATTATTGTTTAACTCTAGATTTAAGATGCATCCAGGAAAGCTTAAATCAAAGTGGTATGACTCGAATGTGGTGAAAACTGTGCATCCATATGGAACCGTGGAAATTACCGATAAAATTGGAAATAATTTTAAAGTCAATGGAAAAAGGTTGAAAAAGTATCACGATGGACATACTAATGAGGAAGAGAAGGAAGTGGTTGAATTTGATGATAATACAACGTAAAAGAGAAAGCTGAAGAAAAGTTTAACTTAAAGACTTCGCTGTAAACAAAAGTGCTTCCCGGAAGAGAACCTGGATTGTTATTTAATTTCATTATCGAGTCTGTCTTCCCAGACATCAATACGGCGTATCCGCTCCATAACATACGGCGTATTGATCGTCTGAACGTTATCAGTATTTATTTTTATTGCACTTTAAAAATATTATTGTCAGATTTTGACTACGGCGTATTCACTAACCTGATACGCCATATCCATAAGACTGACTAGTATTTAGTTTGTTTAGTTTAGTTTAAATTAACCGTAGGTACCAATATAGGAATACACATGTTCTTCTTATATTTTCTACAGGACCTCGAGAAAGAAATATCAACGAATATTGGTGGAGAATTTAAATTTCTATAAATCTTGAAGTGTTGTAGTCTTAAAACTTCAAGGCGGCTATTCAACACAATATTGCTCATAAACGCAACTTGGAGAATCTACCGAGCAAATATCAGGGGAGTTTCTCATTCTAATTCTTTTTAAATTCCCGAATTTAATGTTTTACATATACAACGAGGACGTTGTATAATTCAAGTGGGGGGATGGAATTAGAATGTTTACTTGTCCTATTTTTCACATTAAAATAATTAAAATGCTTAAATATGCTCAAATTTAAAAAAATTTCAAGCATACTTTTGTGAAATTACTTGATACATAACCCGCACACAATAACCCTTGTTAGATATTGTGAGGATTTAGCCTTTCCGTTTCTAAATGTTTACCCAAATTCCATAAAATATGAGTGTGCCGGTGATGTTGTAGACTTTAGAACTTGGCTTGGTATATCTATTCGAGACCACAATAATGAGTATTATGGATTTAATTGGAGTAACTTGTTTAAATTGGTAAATCTTAGGATTACACCCAAATCGCCTTTACATGTTGCTTATTAACTAACTACACCGGTTAGTTAACCTCCCGTTTAAACCCTTTTCCACTCTCATCTTTAGAGTGATGATCCACTAGAACAACCCGTAGAGCCAATCCTTTAGGAATTTACACCAACTATTTGTTTCGTTACACCCTTACACCTTAACCTACCCTGTTAGATTAAGTTTAATTTACAGTTGCTAGTTGCTTAAAGTGTAAAGTTTGTATTTCCCGAGTCTTGTGTCATTTTCTATCTTTGGTGCGGTTGGAAATTTGCACATTGCAAATGGGAATGTATATTAGTAGTCAAAACTCATGTGATTTTACTACCGTCACAATTATTAGTGAAACGGAAGAACGAAGAATTACCGAAGGAATTATCCGGAATTATTATGACTGTGAAGATGGTAAAACTACACCGAGATTTGAAGCATAGTTATGAAAAAAAAGAAAAAAAATCGAAAAAATGAGAAAAATACAAAAAGAGAAAGAAAGTTTGAAGATAATCGTTTCGCAAAGGAATTACCAAAGGAATTACACGAAGGATCGATTATTCGTTGATACGTCTAAAAAATCAACGATGTAAAGTATTGTACAAAGTGGAAGATATCGCCACTTGCCTTGTAGAGTATGTAAAGTTTTGGGATGATTGGGAAGTTGACCGTTACGGGAACGCCAACTTTGGTTGTTGTTTTTGATCAATGATCAAGACGTTGTAAATAGTTATGTCTTAATCATGGTAACGATCGGGAAAAAAAGTGTCTAGCAACTTGTATCTTAAGTCTTAATCTATTTGTTTCTTGATTTTTATTTAACAACAATTTACTTCCCTCTCACCTAATGATTAGCCGCTGGTTTTACGCGAACGGGGATTCATACGAACATGCATGTCTATTCCGTCGTTACGGCCATGTATGCATGTCTTGTACCTCGTTGGTTTACGACTTTTGGTGAAAGTTAGAAGGTTCCTACCCTATATCATTCTTCATCCTAACCGTTGGTTAAATTCGAATGGGGATGTGATCGAACACTAACCCGGAAGCACGTTAACTTATCTACGCTTCATCAAATACCCAAAATTTATACCCAATACTTAAAGTTTATTTAAAACTTCAAGTATTTATCACATTATACATATTCTTTATGAAAGAATTCAAATCAAACTCTACCATGTGCAAGTTATACATTTTTCTAAGTCTATACTACATTATACTTCATTATAATGCAAGTATACATTATATAAAAGACTAAAAGCATATCCTAACTTATACACATATATAATTTCGTGTATAATGACTAGGAAAAGCCAAGATGAGACCAAGAACCATCCACAAACGACTTCATAAAAGATCTAGCAGCCCTTGATCTCGTAAGACAGCTTTTCTTATCCAAGATAAGCTCTAGCTTTTCTTCCATGCATTCTTATCCTTGCCACCTTTCACATGATCAACTAGACATAAGAAATATCTTCATGAGTCCCCAAGTAGTATATATATGCATGCATATGAGAGCTAGGGACTCATACACTTCATTTCATTACAAGAAAAAAATCAAAAAACTCGACTCCTCCTTGTCTCTCTCTAAACCCCACGACAAAATAACACACTTAATAAACAAGCCATAACTTGATTTTATTTTCACCATTATAAGTCTATACATCAAAATTAAAGGTATCTAAGAAGGATTGAAGGATTGGTTAAGCTTTGAGAGGGTTTTAAACAGATATATGCTAGATTAGGGTTTTTGGTTGAAAATTAGGGTTTTCCACCTTATAGTTTCAAGCAAGGATTGTTAATCACAAGGGTGTTGATTGTTTTATTGTTTTCTCTACCTCATCCACACAAGGTTATTTAAAAGCTTAATCATTCATAAACTAAGATTTTGTGTTCATCCATTTATATTTAGCTAAAGTCACCATCTAGGATACTTTTGAATTATGTAAAATGAAGTATTTACTTATATTAATTTTTTATGAACTTAATTTACATGTCACGATAGATGCTAATAATGAGTTTAAAAAGGAAGTATAAGTGTTTTACAAACATGTTGTTTAGTATAAAACATGTATATATGACAAATTAGGGTTTCTAAAGTTAGCTTATGAGTTACAATGGTAGTTAAACATTGTTATCTTGAACAACACTTGAGTAAAGTATGAATCTAATGGAACTATTATATATGTAAAACATAAATATGAATGTTGTGAAGAAGGTATTGTAATAAGGTGTTGAAGCTTAATGGTACAAAAATCAAGCTTAAAACATGTCTAAATCACAAAACCTCAAACTTTCTGTTTTGGTTCGATTTTGGAAGCACCCATATTATGTTTTATAAAGATAGTACATCTCATGAGGATTCCAAAATGATAAGAAACTCGAAAATCTGATTTATAACGAAGAAGATACGCTAGTTACGAGTTTACGACGCTAAATACTTTATAAAACAAATTTTATAAAAAGTTACTATTCATGGCAGTAACTTATACTTTGTAAACATCAATAATATGATAAAACTTTCAATTACGAGAACGTGTTCGAAAGAATCGCTAAAAACGGAGCTATAACGAATAAGATACGACAAAAACAGGTTTTACGTTAATTAAAATTATAAAAACGATTATATAGCTGTTATGAACAGTAAAAACACTATTCATCACAGAATCTCAAAAACCTAAAAATATGATTTTATGATCACTCGTCTTAATACGAAAGCGTGGGCGTAAGAAACGCGAGAAACGGACTTAAAATGACAAAGTTATGTCATTTTTACTAAAGGCGTAATTATAAACGTTTTTACTTTATAATTACGATTTCACTTAAACGAATAGATGGTGATATAGCTATATATATATATATATATATATATATATATATATATATATATAAATTAATTATTAGATTATCAAAGTGCTATATTACAAGGAATTTCTAATGAGCGCTTCTTCGGGATGGCAGTATTGACGAGTTGTGGATTTATGATTTAAAGTGGTCCATAGCCTCCTCGTACATCATGTCATGAGACCTCTTAAAGTTTTTATGATAGCCCGAACAATAGTATGGATTATAACTATATTGGATTAAATATGGATGTTTGTTAGGCAACGTACTTGAATACTGCTTTCGAACGTATATTAAACACTAGGGTTGCATCGATGTATGCCGTTAGCGGACGAGTTGTTACGTGGGAATATTTTATTATCAGTTTACTCAACGCAAAGTTGAGGTTTCATAGCCCCAAGTATTACAATTATTAAATTTACAAGTTTTTGGGGTGAGAAATATATCATGTTGTTACAAATATGGTAAACCAAGTGTTACAGTTTATCATGAAATAACTTTGCCTAAGTAGCGATAACCCACTAGGTCCATGAATCAAATGAACTGTCAATTTGCTAGAATGTGAGCGCAGAATGATTATAGATAGATCTATTTGGGATTGACCTCGCACCCCGTCGGGTGACTAGCTATAACTGGAAAACGAACGAATATCATAACGGATTCTGGATGTTACGGGTTGAACATCCATCACGGGCAATGTAGGCAATATTATAATATGGTATTCAATTATGTCGAGCTTGTTCGGGTGTCATGAGCTAGGTAGAACGTAATTACATTTTGTGATGTCTGCATCGGTTGCTTATCACGGGAAAGTCCTTGCGGTCTCATATACATTTACCATAAACCTATGAAATTCACCAACTTTATTGACGTTTAAAATGCAAATGTTTTTAGAGTCATTAAAGCACGAGGGATGTCGAATGATACATTGGGTGGTTATATTTTGAAGTCATGCATTAAAGATTTAGTCGCATTACATTTTGTATATCTGTTATGGGCTGGAAATCTTTGTAATAATAACAAGTAAACAAGTAAAGCTTCGGGCTTTTGTATCATATACTTTATTACATCCAATGTATCAGTTTTAAACGACTTTTTGGTCGTTCTTATATTATCTTGTGTTATTGATCTGATAAGTAACACGCCCCGGACCCTTATTCTGCTGCGACTCAATTTGAGGGTGTTACAGTAACGATCGGGAAAAAAAGTGTCTAGCAACTTGTATCTTAAGTCTTAATCTATTTGTTTCTTGATTTTTATTTAAACAACAATTTACTTCCCTCTCACCTAATGATTAGCCACTGGTTTTACGCGAACGGGGATTCATACAAACATGCATGTCTATTCCGTCGTTACGGCTATGTATGCATGTCTTGTACCTCATTGGTTTACGACTTTTGGTGAAAGTTATAAGGTTTATACCCTATATCATTCTTCATCCTAACCATTGGTTAAATTCGAATGGGGACGTGATCGAACACACATGTCTATCCCGGCATTCCGGGTGTGTATGTGTGCTTCAGCTGCCTTGTTGGAGTGGTACTTCTGGTGAAAGATTGTAGAATGTGTGGAAACTAGAAGGGGGGGGGGGGGAGGGTTGAAAATAGTTACACACTTTGTTTAAAAAAAATTACCGTTTAAAAAAATAAAAAGTTACTTCGAAAAAAGTGTATAGATTCGAGTTATATGTTTCAATCAAATCACAATAGGCACAAAACAATAACTATCTAAATAAATTAAAACTAAATAACAACAATAATAATGTAAAGAGATAAGGAAAGAAACAACCAAACCAAGACACCGAGATTTTATAGTGGTTCGGCTACGAAGCACCTCTCGCACCTCTTCGCCCTACTATTAACACTCCCTCCGAAGTATCCTAACTCGAGAGTTTCTCTATGTCAACAAGCTCCCTTAGGAGGTCGGAGAAAGACCGTTTACACGTGCTTATACATTTGTTTTTTTTTTCCGACACTGAAGAAAACTTAATAAGCTAAATGCACCCGAGATCCTAATCTTAGCTAGAACCAATCTACCACTTCACAAGATATACACACTCACAATATCTACACTATCGGATCTACACAATATCTGAATCACACAAATACACAAAGATAAAATACAATATAGTTGGTACTGTAGACAAATTGAGGAGATTCACTAATTAACCTACTTAAACACTGTTCGTTTCTGGCGAATATCGAGTGTTTTCTTTTACTCTTTCTGTGCACTTGAATAGAGGGGAAGAGGATGAGAAGAAAATATAAGATCACTGAAACAAATCCTAATATGTTTCCAGTGATTAAGAGGTTTTATGAGAAGAAAAAAGGTTTAGAGAGAGAAAGAGAAAAAACAAACAATTTCGAGCAAAGAGGAATTCATTTTTCTTATTACTGCTAGGAATGGATAGTATTTTATAGGCAGGGAATTCCCATACGGTCATCTGGTCGCGATCGCCGGCGGTCCCTTATAAATAAAGGGCCGGCGCCTAGACCTCCACCAACCTCAGACATCCCCCTCGCTCTCTTTTTTTTTTTTTTAGTCTTTTTTATGTGTGAGGAATGCTGTATCTGGTGTAGAAGCTTCCATTTTGGGGAGAAAATTTGAATTTTAAATTTTAAGTTTTTAATAAACCTTTTTATTTTAATTATAAAATATTTTGTAAATGTATTTTTGAGAAAATACTTTTGTAGAATTAAAAAAGTGAGATTAAGAGAAAAAATTTAATTGATCACCTAATCATGCTTTAATATATTTGTTTGTCTATAACCTTAAGTGATACACTAATCTTTAGAAATAAAATTTTTATTATTAAAAATTTTGTAAACGTTTGATTTTATAGTAAAATATTTATTACATTTTGTTATTATACAAAAACGTTGAGGCAGGGTCAAAAAATAAAAAAAACGTTTTAAAAACATTATTTTTGTATAACAATCTTCCTCATTTTGTGATGGATGGACAAAATATAAACTCATTTAAAAATAACATTAAACTTAAAGAAATTGTCAAATTATTAATAATGAGTTTATGTTCCATTCTTCCCAGCCTTATTCATTAGTTCGGAGTCCAAAAAAGAATGATCGTTCGAGTTTGTTGAAGGAAAAAAGAAATATGATGATATCAAGACTCCCCCTTGATTGGTATGGCTCACCACCTTTGTCGGGCCGGGATCGATCTTACGAAAATTATGTGCTACAAAACAAGGTTAGAAGAACAAGTGTAAGCCAACATAGCATGATAAATATCTCAACATTATAATCCACACTTTTGGAAACTCATAAATAAAGTTCATTCAAATTCTAAGAAGAGCATATATAGCCATATAAGACAATATATGAAGATACAACATATTAAAGCATCTAATGGAAGAAAACTAGTAGATTATTCTTGAAGTTTAAGAGAGATTTTAAGGAGAATTGGTAGTGATGGATGATAGGAAAAGGGTTGAGGGCCCAATGATGAGAGATTTAATTCGGTTAAGGTCATCTTTTAAGATATTGAAGATTTTACGAGTTCCCAAGCAACAGTGACAAAATTCTAAATGAAAATTAACTTGGTCTAGACAAGGAGGATGAGTGAATGGTAAGGAGGGAGGTGAAATATTAGTTAGCTCAATTGCATGTTGAATGTTGATATCAAGAAGATTTGAAAGGTGTAGGAGTTCATGTAAATGGTTTTCACTATGATTTTGAGTAGAGATTTATGGAGGTAAGTAAGAGGATGTAGGATTAGATGAATTAGGAGAATGAGGCATAGGAGTGGTATCAAAGATTGGAGAGTTTGGTGGAGATTTAGGTAGCGAGTTGCTTGGAGATAGAGGAGGTGAGGAAGATGAGAGAAGGTTTATTGTTATATGAGAAGTGGTTGGAGTCCTATTTGGTGGAGGAGAAGGTGGTGATGGTGGAAGATTGTGACTTTGTTTCTAAGGTTCAAGAATTGCTCTTTTGTGTTTTCGTGAGTAGTCACGAGGAGATTTGTTAGAAGATGACATTGAGACTTTGAGGAGATATTTATAAGAGAGATGGTGATTTGAGATGTAAAAGAATGATGTTTATATAGAAGAATTTTAGGAAAGGCATGGTTTTGTTAGAAGAGAGTGCTAATGATTATTTAGTTTAGAATGGAAATGACAGCTAGACCTAGGAAGAATAAGGTCAAAATTGCAGACAAGGAGGGGACAGGTATATTTCGTGTTTCTCTTGATGGCGGTCCCTTATATTGGTGGCGGTCCCATATATATTAGGGAGCCGCCCAGCATTTAAGGGGACCGTTTTCTAGAGATTCATGAAATTTTTCAGAAGTTCAATCCTTTTTCAGAGTGGTTAGTAAGAATTAGAAGAGCGATTATGGCATTTCCATCACTTCAAGAATCACATAATATATCTAAAGGAGAAGAGAAATCATGTAATGTAGCCAAGTTTAAGCATATAAATGACTTAAAGGTTTATTAAATGTCGCATAGCAAGCATGAAATAATAATGTAGACACATTATACACGTACTTGATTATCCATGATAGAGGTTAAGATAGTATTACATAGTAATAATAATAGTACGTATCCCTAGCAATAATTCTAGAGGAATATTTCAACCATCATTTGAGTCAACACTTGAAATTTCTTCAGAGGATATGTAGTTAATTGATTTGAGATGAGTAGGATGAACCCAAGGTTTCATGGATGGCCAGTATGATTTGTATTTCGATTTTCGTAGATGAGGATTAATTTTGATGATATGTTCATATAGACAATTTAGAATCATTCCATATGGCATTGGAGAATTTGGTTGATTTTTAATCTTTTCAACTCGTTTGGTTAGAAAGTAGGCAAAGTTCAGGAAGAAATGATGAGTCATTTTGAGTGCCAAAGGCAAAGTTGAAAGGATTATGTTTGGAAAAATTGTTTGTCCAGATTTTTGAGGCATTGTTACCTAAAATGAGACAAACACAATCTTATTTTAATGTCTTATGCTTGTATTGAATTTTTGAGTTCGTGCCTAGTGTGTGTCTATATGCAACAAATATAGAGTAACGATTAACAAGGCCTAAATATAACATCCTAAGAGTTAACCCAAACGCTCCTTAGTTTGATTTTGCTCAACCAAACAAATCGAAAAATACATATGAATTATGTATCTCGAAATTTGTTCATGAGATCATTATGCATGTGTTTGAAAACGTTTTTGGATTG
>BQNB010163925.1:0-14390 GCA_026074375.1 Tanacetum coccineum
ACATCTTCATTAAAACTGTTTTTTGATTATCTGCTTAAGTCAGGGTAAAAGAGCATTTGATTTACGCCAATTAATAACCCTCTGTCTCATACACGTTTAATGTCGTTTGGGCTAAGCAGTGTTCGTACTAATTAATAAATAACTTGTGAATAACTTGCGGGTATTTAACGTGGTTGTTCGTTTGGGCTAAGCAGGTGGGTATGGTTTATCTGCAACAATCTGCTATAACGGTCATCTTGCTGCTGCTGGTGTTTGGAATTTCGAAGTGGTTTTCAAAGAGATTATTTTCACATTTCACAAAATTAGATAGAGCTAAGTGATTAGATTAAAGCTAATTAAATATTTGTGCATTTACATCAAGAAGCACGTTTTGTTACAACAACTTAGTGGTGCCGGGTTTGGTAAGAAGTTAAATATGCTTGATTTGAATCAGATCACTTTTTTAGTATGTGTTAGTTGTTGATATACCAAACACTTTTTGTTTTTTTTTTATAATAATCAATGCATTCAGTTTTGATTGCAAAAACAGTTATGTCTCTAATAATCTAAAATCTAATAGCTAAACTAAAATGGCTTATGTATTTGTATAAGGGGTGTAAAAAGGGTTGACTCAACCTGACACTATTAAGCTTATTATGGTCGGGTCTCTACGGGTCTTAAGGATGTTACCCCAATCCGACGTAACCGAAGTGATTATAAGGTCAGGTTCAGGTGTGTGATAGTGTGCCAATATCAGGTTTCGGGTTCAAACCGAATACACATTTAGACCCCAAATTATGTAAAAAGGGTTCAACCCAGATCGACCTATTCATAAAATGAGTTGAAATTGCACCGACATGTTAACTGTTTATTGCTTGCTTCCTAAAATGTAATAATTATAGCCCTAATAAATTTATAAGAAATTGATTTTTGTTTGCCCTCAAAAGTCTCAATTATCAGATTTTAGAGCATCGAAACATCCCCTTAATCAAACTAAACTCAACGTCTCTTTGAGACATTCATTGCATATAGATCTGTCAAATTGGTCTGCAACTTAACAACTGCTACTGTGATTCTTCTTGTGACAATATACAGGGTCCTTTGCTGACTATTGATTCGACCAATACGTCTTATTGGTCCAGAAATTGGTCTCAACTATGTCCTACTTGCAACGTTCGTATAAAGAGATTTTCTTATTTTTTATAATCTTGACGCAGCTACACATCAATATATTGGTGCTAAATGGTACATCCTGAACTTACATACCCTCCGTTAGATCATAAGACCCATTCGCTCCAAGCATTGTCCTTCATGCAAATGCTGCGTGTGGGAAAGGTATGAACTCTACCAACTTATTATTATTCATTAAATGTGGCAATCCGTTTTTAACCCGAAACGACACATGCACTTGTCTATCTATTAACAAACCTATTGGCATATTATTGCATGTTGTTTTTTGTTTCCAGGTACAAATTTAGTTTTATGATGTTTGTGTTTGATCAGCTTATTTTTGCGGCTTATGTGCTTATGTAAATTTATATTAGCTAGTAAGCTCAACTTTTGAAGCTCATCAGCAAAGAAAAGTTAGCTAGTTGTTCAAATTCAAATAAGCTCATAAGCCCAAAAAACTAAGCTACTCCAAACACCTAGCTAGTTGTGAATGTGTTGTTAATTAATAATGCCTTGTCATATTGCAGTTTAGATGTATGAATGGTAAGTTGTATTCTAGGACTACAACTGAGGTTAGAGTGACTGAAATAAAAACACGCAAAGACGCACTTGAAGGCCATTTGGAAAAGGTCATTTCTGATATAAAAAGGGTGAAAATGAAATCATTGGCATATTCATTTGAATTAAAGAACATCATATTATGGCCAAAGAGGCTCAAACGACCGTTTATGAAATTCCTAGCTTCTTTTTCGCCTGAGCCTCGTTCGTTTGTCTAAGCAGCGTTTTATCCCCATCACCAGCAAGTAGAATGGGCCGAAAAAACTTCTTGCTTATTTCAAATCTTTTTAAGCCTACTATCTAAACAGTAAGGGGGTGTTTGTTTCGGCTTATATAGCCGGCTTACGGCTTATTTGATTTTGGGCATATGTTTCATAAGTCCACTTTTTGTGGCTGATTTTGAAACTTCTCGGGTGAATTTAAATAAGCCGAAAATTTTCAAAATAAGCCACAAAAGTGAGCTTATAAAGCATAAGCCTAAACTCAAATAAGCTATAAGCCTACTACATAAGCCTACTATCTAAACACTAAGGGGGTGTTTGTTTCGGCTTATATAGCCAGCTTACGGCTTATTTGGTTTTGGGCGTATGTTTCATAAGTCCACTTTTTGTGGTTGATTTTGAAACTTCTCGGCTTATATAAGTTGATTATGACATAATGAATTTATATAAGCCGAAAAGTTTCAAATAAGCCACAAAAGTGAGCTTATAAAGCATAAGCCTAAACTCAAATAAGCCATACGCCTACTACGTAAGCCATATGACTACTTAAAAAACTACAATTTACACCTAGAAACTATAAATTCAAACACACTGATTTGGTTCCCCCTATATCTTTTAAACCTTCACCCCCATGAGACACCTTCATCTGAGCAACACAATGCTTAACCACCATCTCCACCGCTTCACCATCACCACTCACCACCAATTCAACTAAACCACCACTTGAAAAGAAACAATTGCAAACTAATTTAAAATAACACATACCTTTAATCTTGGATACAGATGCTAATAAAAAAAGTTTAACCAAGAACAATCAGAATCAAGATTTACCTATATCTCACAAATTTCACATTGCAAGTAAAATTAACTTTAATCCTGAAGGCGCCTCTCCAACCATCAAAACCCTAACTCACCTGCACATAACAAACCAATATCATTTTTCGAACATACATGAACAATGGTATGTGATGAAGATGAATGATAAGTGGAGAGGAAAAACCTAGAATAAACCACAGAGATGGATACTCAATCATCCTTCAATTAACTATAAAATGTAAAAGTCTTTTAATATCCGAAAGTGCCACTTATAGCTACTAATAGGCAAAAGGGTAAAACTTACTTTCTGTCTAGTAATATATGAAGTGAATTAAATGAATTTAGAGAATTAGTTGACACTTACAGAAAATATACGACCATCGCGTGTCGGTGAAATAGAGCGAGTGACACCGTCTTTTCTGCTTTTGGCTTCAGTTGATGGGATTATCGTGTGTTCCATGTTAGCATTACCGGGCACTATAACCTCAAAGCCCTGCATTTTACCTGTAAGATCAGATAGACACATGAGGGAACATGATTCCTGTCGTTCTTTTGTTATTAGTAAATATCCCTTTTTCTCAATCAACATATTTATATGTTCTGATTTGTTGTTGTTGCTCCTTTACTTTTATCAACCTCCTAACTACTTTATGTCCGTTGATGTTTGTAAAAGAAAAGATCAGCCTATGTATGTTTCAGTAGGTCATGGTATTTTTAACCATTCGTTTATAGGAAATGATTTTGCACCATATTTAGTACCGCATCAACTATATATGAAATTTTTTAAGCATTTGATGGAGGATGAAAATAATTATGATATTGTGAAAAGTTGAAATAGGACGAACTAAACAACGTGGCAAAGCTTTGGTTTTGTATTCCATTCTCTAACGGCGAGCATAATATTCCCGTATACTCGATGCTCCTACTATCTAAACTGTAAAGGGGTATTTGTTTCGGCTTATATAGCCGGCTTACGGCTTATTTGGCTTTGGGCATATGTTTCATAAGTCCACTTTTTGTGGCTGATTTTGAAACTTCTCGGGTGAATTTAAATAAGCCGAAATATTTCAAAATAAGCCACAAAAGTGAGCTTATAAAGCATAAGCCTAAACTCAAATAAGCTATAAGCCTACTATCTAAACACTAAGGAGGTGTTTGTTTCGGCTTATATAGCCAGCTTACGGCTTATTTGGTTTTGGGCGCATGTTTCATAAGTCCAATTTTTATGGTTGATTTTGAAACTTCTCGGCTTATATAAGTTGATTATGACATAATGAATTTATATAAGCCGAAAAGTTTCAATATAAGCCACAGAAAGTCAGCTTATAAAGTATAAGCCTAAACTCAATTAAGCTATAAGCCTACTACATAAGCCTACTATCTAAACACTAAGGGGTGTTTGTTTCGGCTTATTATAGCCAGTTTACGACCTTATTTGTTTTGGGCGCTGTTTCATAGTCCCACCTTTTTGTGGTTGATTTTGAACTTCTCTACTTTATATAAGTTGATTATGTCCATAATGGAATTTATATAAGCGAAAAGTTTCAAATAAGCCACAAAATTGAGTGAGCTTATAAAGCATCGCCTTAACTTCAAAATAAGCCATACGCCTAACACGTTAAGCTATATGTACTTAAAAAGATACAATTTACCACTAGAAAACTACAAATTTCAAACCACACCGATTTGAGTCGAGATCCCCCAAAACCATGGACAAAAAAAAGATCATATAAGATGATCTTGGCCATCCAATTTTCTCACATCCAATAGCCATGGTTAACTCCCCACCCATATATAAAAGCCTAAAAAACACATACACACACCTCATTTAATAATTTATTTCTCTCTCTACAACCACAAACAAACATAATCGGATCTCAAACCCTAGTAACCACCTTACTAACCAACGCCACCACCTAGTAACCACCGCCACCACCATCACGTCTCACCACCATCATTGCCGTCGCGATCTAAAATAAAACCACCACTGGAACTAATCAGCGCCATCACCGACGTGATCTGAAACATCACCATCATCGGAAACATCACCATCATCGTCGTCGCGATATGAACCATCACCACCACTGGACCTAATCACCGCCACCGCCACCTGAAACATCACCACTACCAGGCCTAATCATCGCCGCCGCGACCTAAAACATCTCCACCACCGGAATAAGCTAAAACATCTCCGCGACCTGAAACATCTCCGTGATCTGAAACATTGACGGAATAAGGTGCAAATTAAAAAGAAGTTGAATGAAGAAGCTTTAAATGTAGTAGATAAAGTTATGGAAGAAGTTAGAGGTAATAAGCTGTCTTGAGTTTGTAATAAGTTAATTTTGATAAGTTGTCTTGAATTTGTAATAAGTTGAGAATCCACTTGAATCTCATGAGATTCATTTTAAAATTTTGATAATAAGCTGACATTCAACATTAATCTGAAATTTAAATAAGCTGAGAATAATGTAGTGATTTAGAATAATAAAAAGGTGAGATTCCATCTCATGAGATTTCAGAATAAGAAATATCATAAGTTATTGTAAAAATTGAAATCTCATAAGATTCATTATGAATCTAATGAGGATTCAAATGTATCTTATGTCATTCGGTTTTTTTATAGACAGAATGTATGAGAACACCAAGACCAACTTTATACGAGCAGACTGATACACCTGGTGGATCGATTTATTGGGAGCCTCATGTAAATGGAATTCCTATACCAGTTGAAGGGAACTCCTATGGTTCAATTGATGAAGCTTTTCATATGTATGTAAAATACGCTGAAATGGCTGGTTTTGAAGTTAAAAAAGGAGGCCAAAAGAAAACAAAATCAGGTGCAGTTCTAAATAAGTACATTTATTGTAACAAAGAAGGTGTTCCAAAACCTATTAATATCAACACTCTTGATCCGCAATATCAGAAACAAAAAAGGAATACAACAACTCATGCAACAGGTTGCAAAGCGCATATAAGATTAGTGTTGAATATTGTTTCTGGAAGATACAAGTTAGAGACCTTTAATCCTAAACACAATCACATGCTTATCCCAAAAGAGTACAGACATTTTACAAAGAAACAAAGAAAGATGAATCAATCAGAAAAAATGTTTGTAGTCAAAGCTGCAGCAAACAAGATTGGTGCAACAAAAGCACACCACTTGTATTGTAACATAAAAGGCGGTTATGAATATGTTCATGGGACGACTGATGATTTTAAGAATCATCAAAGGGATGTTAATCACTTTATAGGTGAAAGTGACGCGCAAATGCTTATAAACAAAATGGAGAACAGAACAATGTATGTGCCGAACTTTACATTTCAGTATATGGTAGATAACGATGAGTTGGTTGCCATGTTTTGGGCTGATGAAGTCGCCAAATGTAACTACAAAGAGTTTGGAGACATAGTATCTTTTGATGCAACCTTCAACAGCAACAAGTAAGTTAATCACTATTTTTTGCTTTACAATTAGGCTTATTTTAGGAATCTCATAAGATTCATAGTGAATCTTATGAGATTGAAGTTGAATCTCATGAGATTCAACTTGAATCTCATTAGATTCAGAATAAGTCTCATGAGATTCAAATGTTTATGAGTCACTTTTAGTGTCTTGTGATATTTGACTTGAATCTCATGAGATTAATATTGAATCTCCTGAGATAGTGAATCTCATGAGTTTCATACTGAATCTTATGAGATTCAAGTTGAATCTCAACTTGAATTTCATTAGAGTCAGAATAAGTCTCATGAGATTCAGCTGTTTATGAATCTTATGAGATTCAACTTGTGATATTTTTTTGATGTGACAAGCACTAACAAAATGATTTTTATTTAGGTATAACATGAAGTTTGTACCGTTCATCGGCATCGACAATCACGGAAAATGTGTCACTCTTGGATCGGGGATGCTTTTACATGAAGACACTAAATCTTACACGTGGCTGCTAACAGCATTCATGTCGGCTTTCTTAAAAGAACCAACGATGATTGTTACTGATCAAGATGGAGCCATGAAGAGAGCTATCGAAGCTGTTTTAAGAAAGCCAAACACAGACTTTGCATGTGGTACATTATGCAAAAGATTCTAACCAAGGTATTTTTATTCGTATAAAACTTGATCCAATGTGTTGTGAATCTCATGGGATTCACACTGAATCTCATGAGATTCAAATGCAATCTCATGAGATTCAGAGTGAATCTCATGAGATTCAGAGTGAATCAGATGCCTATTTTGTATCTTATGTGATTAAACTAATAACTTTTTTATACAAAATAGATTTGTAAAGAAATATACGATCAAACAGATTTCAAAGAACGTTTTGATAAGATCGTTTGGAATATGTCCATTGAACTAGTGACGTTTGAAGATAAATGGGCACAATTGATTGAGGATTTTGATTTGAAAAATCACAAATGGTTGACAAAAATGTTTGATTTTTGAGAAATTTGGATTCCAGCTTATTTCATTGACTCCTCATTATTTGGATTGATAAGGACCACTTCAAGGTCTCAACGTGAAAACTCGTTCTTCAAGAGTTTCACAAGCCCTGGAGCAACACTTGTTAGTTTCATGATGTCATATGAATCAGCAATGGAAAGGCAAAGGTATAGGCAAGAGAAATTAGACTTCAACACAATTGATGCAGCTCCAAAGTTTATTACACAATTAGATATTGAATCTCATGCGTCAAAAGTATACACTAGGACGATGTTTCTGATTGTTCAAACTGAAATAAATGAAGGCTGCTGGAATTGTACGGTTCAAGGTTTAAATAGAGATGAAGGTTGTGAAAATTTCGTTATTAGAGACAACAAGCCGAATGAAAATAAATCACTTTTTCACAAAAAAAAGCAACAAAAGGGGAAAGAAAAAGAGAAAGAAACTCAAACAGTGGGACAAACAGCAAGAGACTATAAGGTAAGTTTTTATTTGTTTAAATACTTATTAATTGGATTTCAATATGAAACTTTTGAGATTCATATTGAATCTTATGAGATTTCACTGGAATCTCATAAGATTTGATATGAATCTCAAGAGATTCAGAATGAGATTCAGAATGAAGTTGAATCTAGTCTCTTGAGATTCAAATGTTTATGAGTCACTTTTAGTGTCTTGTGATATTTGACTTGAATCTCATGAGATTAATATTGAATCTCATGAGATTAATATTGAATCTCATGAGATTCAACTTGAATTTCATTAGATTCAGAAGTGAATCTTATGAGATTCAATATTAATCTCAAACAAAATCTCTGGGATCTCTTAAGATTTCTTTAATAACATTCTTATTACTTTTGTTTTTGTGAGGAAGGTATTACTAAATATAGAAGATGGTTCGGTGGTATGTACTTGTAGAAATTTTCTACGATACGGTTTTCTATGTAGACACATATTTTGTGTATTCAAGAATCGTGACATTAAAGTTATTCCTAAACAATACATTTTGAGGCGTTGGACAAGGGACATAATACCTCCCGACTTGCGAAGAAAAGAAAACAGATATGGGGAAAAAAATGTGAACATTCAAAGACTTACAAATGAGGCCAATTTTTTGGTGGATGATACTTTATTCTTGTTGAGCAAAGATGAAGAAAAGATGGGCACCTATGTAACAAACTTGAAGAAACTCTTGGATGACGTGAAAACCGATATGCCGAACCCCCCTTCAAGAGACACTGTAATTGAGGATGTTTTTTCAGTAAAACAAACAAATGATGTTCAAGTTAAAAATCCAACAAAAGCCGTGAACAAAGGAGAACATTTGAAGAAAGGAGAACGTTTAAAGAGTGAACGAGAAAAAGCGATTAAAGTTGCAAAGAAGAAAGCAAGACCTTGTGGTTTTTGTAAGGAGGTGACAAACGAACATACCAAATTAACTTGTCCACTAAATCCAAATGCAAGGAAAAAAAGAAAGGCGACACCGGTTATTGATGTTTGATTATTTCACATACTTATAAACCCAAATACTTATTGTTATTGAATTACTGTTGATTCATATTTGATTTCTTTATACTTGTATAAATCCTGTATTTCTTTATACTTATTGTTTTGAATCTCATGAGATTCATAATGTGAATCTCATGAGACTCACTCTGAATCTCATAAGATTATAAGTATGAGATTCACAGTTGATTCATATTTAATTATAGTTGATTCATTATGAATCTCATGAGATTCACTCATATTGTTGCAAATTGTTCTGACTACTCCAAATTGTTGCAAATCAGATGCAAAATGAAGAACAACTATAGGTAATGGTTCCCTTTTCTATTCGACTTGCGAACAATTTTCTAAATGAATCCCTTGCGATTCTATTGTGAATCTCAGGTGATTATAGATGAATCTCTTGTGATTCTCATGTAAACATAGAAGTATAGATTCAAAAAGAGAAACTAAACTGACATATCAGACTACTACATAAATTCTTGTTCAAAAGCATTATCAAAAGTTGAACTAAACTGAGCTACGAGAACGTGTGGTGAGTTTGAAATTCAGGTAGTTAGATGCGATCACGTTCCTTCCTATTCTTCAATGCATTAACGATTATCGACATCTTTTCATCAGACTCAAGTTTATCAAACTCCTTTGCTAAATCTAACATCTTCTGCGCATGCACATTGATTTCATGTAAAAGTATCTTGGTGGCAAATTTGAAACGCAATCTCCTCAGCATATCAAGCTGTAACCCAGATTCGGCAACAAGCCCGCAATCCCAATTTGCAACAGCTCCAGCATTGTAACATTCCATATGTAGCATAGTAAAAATTCCACAATCATGGTGATTCCCCTTGGTCCTCCACTTCAACTTTGGGATTTTAGGGATCAGTTTAGCTATCTTAGTATGCCTATCATGACCATACTCTTTCAAATGACGAGAAAACAACTTTTTCTACAACCAAAAAGAAAAGAAATTAGAATGTATTAAAATTAGGAACATGAGATTTACATGGAATCTCAAGAGATTCATATTGAATCTCAGGAGATTTCTATGGAATCTCAAATGATTCAAATGGAATCTCAAGAGATTCATATTGAATCTCAGGAGATTTCTTTGGAATCTCATGGCTATTTTCTAATCTGATGTACTTCTAATAAGGTATTAAGAAATATAGAATATGATTCGGTCGTATGTCATCTGGGAAAAATCACATGGTATCAAAGAGCCAATTAAATGTAAAAGACTTACAAGAACTACACAAACTTCTTTATATTTTCCAACATAGGTTGCTTGACTGTTATCCAGGATAGTCATTGACGTTGTTTTTCCAGTAAGGTAACCTTAGAAGCTCTACTGGCAACCGTAGAACCTCTACCACTAACAATACCTTCATGAGCACCTAAAATAAAACAACAAAGATAAAAAAATCAGTACACAAAACACATCAATCAAAAAAACTGATTGTATTCAAACACTAACCTAATAGCTTTATTTCTTAAACAAGTACAATCAAATACCAGAATCATCTACACTACAAACACAAGTACATTCATATACTATTTAAACTCTCACATTTGACCTGCTTAAATTGTCCATCAGCTATAGCAACACAAATCTCCCACCTATTAACTTTTGCATAAATCCTATATAAATTATCATTAAATTAGCTAAAACACGCGAATTAAACAAGAAGAAAACAGAAGCCGAAACAAACAAACATCCATAAGATACTCATTTATGATTGTGAGTGTTATCACAAAATAACTTATGGAACATAAGCCGAAAACCACATAAGTCATAAGTATATGAACTAATGAGCTTATAACAATCACATGAGATTCACACACAGAATCTCATGAGATTCACAACAAAATTACCATACCCTTGGTTCAAACTAGTCTCGAAAACCTTTTTCGCCAACCCAATCTTCCCTAACCTTCCTAACACACTAATAACCGAACTCGCTCACTTTTCGCCTTTCGCGACCCATAGCAAATTCAAAACACTGTATTCCCATAGAATACTCATTTTGATTAACTAACTCCCTTAACAAAAAACATAATCATCACAAACACATAATAAGCACTATCAACTATCTAAAACACAATAACATTAAAAACACTAATAAGCACAAAAAATAAGCAACAAATGAAGAAAAAAAGAAAAAAAAAGAAAAAACTTACTTTGTTAACCGGAATGAGGCAAACCAGATGATTCCAGCAACTTATCCTCTTTTGATAGTCAAATTTCTTCTCGTATGTCCATTTAAATGCTTATTTTAATCGATGGTGGTGTTGTTTTCATGATGGCGTTGATGTTAGGGTTCCGAGTATGATGATGGTGGTGATGGTTGCGCTGTGTTCCAATAATGGTGGTGATGTGTTTCGATGGTGATAGTAGGGTTCCGATGGTGATGTTTTAGGGTTACGATGGTGATGGTGATGGTGGTGATGTGTTTTGATGGTGATGTTTTAAGGTTCCGATAGTGATGGTGGTGATGTGATAGGGTTCTGATTAGGGAGGGTGGGTATGTGTGTGTGTTTTAGGTTTGATAAAAATGAGATGAAATGAAAAACATGCGGGATGTATCATTGTTTCAACACCGTTGGATCATTTTGATAATTAAAAAAAAATGAACGGTCAGGATGCATCTATATTTTTTTTTTACCTTGTTCCTTGTGGAACTTTTGTCTTCTGTAATAATCCTAAATCTATTCCGTGTCACAATACTAGGGAGCTTCATATTATGGAATTTCATCTTGGTATTACGTTATGACAGAGTTTGCTGGGTTTACGATTTAAAGTGTCCTGACTCCTCAAACATTTACTAAATGACTTTTGAAATATGATGGCCCGAACGGTGATACAATAATTCCAAAAATCTCCAATCAAGCTCATAACAATATTAAACTCTTAGAACAAAAATTTTATAGTACAATCTTCCTAAGACTTGACATATTTACTCAGGTTGCTTGACGTGGTTGTTTACTATCATTTTGCTATATCAACCTTCCCTGTTAAGATTATGATAAGACCATCAGCTTTCATTTTGGAATATTTATTACAACTACCTATCAGTTGAGATTTCATAGCCTTGTTTTTAAATCTTTTAATGCATTATAAACCCGCAAGGGGGATACATGCTTAAACAATAAATGCAAGTGTTATTCCAACTGTATGCCATCATGATATATTATTCCCTAAATACATGGAGATATCTCTTTGGGTAGTATCTCCCAATATCTTTTTGGGTAGTATCTC
Organism: Tanacetum coccineum; assembly: GCA_026074375.1. Lineage (NCBI taxonomy): Eukaryota > Viridiplantae > Streptophyta > Magnoliopsida > Asterales > Asteraceae > Tanacetum > Tanacetum coccineum. Next base: position 11,948 of record BQNB010163925.1, read on the forward strand.
CCAATATCCCTTTGGGTGATATCTCCCAATATCTCTTTGAGTAGTATCTTCTAATATCCCTTTGGTTAATATCTTCCAATATCTGTTTAGGTAATATCTTCTAATATCCCTTTGGATAGTGACTCCTAGTATATCTTCTAGTGAAGGCTCATAATTCTATTGAGTTAAATTTGTGATTCATGAGCTTAGATGCAATAATAATATTTTCTATGATAACTGTATGTGTTGCAATTATAACCAATTATGGGTGTATAACAACGTAACCTATTTACTATTAAATTGGCTTTCAACTGTTCTTCATGATAATACTGTTTTCCATAATAATTGTGCTCGTGCAATTATAACACTATAAATTGTATTAAACTATTAATCATAAACCTATGAATTTCACTCAACCATTGTGTCGATCCTTTTTAGCATGTTTATCTCAGGTAACTAAGCAGACCATGGCACGGAGTGGCACGAACTTGAAGATGGCTAAAACTTTTTATCATTTACATTTTATGTTTCTAGATTTTGGGACCTGCCTTTGTAAAACTCTAATTTTAAATGAATGATAACGTATCTTTTAAAAATGTATCTTTTGAGTCGTTTTCTATGATTGTGTCTGTGATTCATGAAGTAATACCCCAGATTACCTTCCGCTGCTATATTTACCAAAATGGGGGTGTTACAGTGCTGCTCTTACTACTACAACAACAACTAATGATGATGAATTAACTCTGGCTAAGACTTTAATTGAAATCAAAGAAGCTAAACCTAAAGCTAAACCAAAGGTCATTACAACTGCTACTACAATAGTTACTGTTGCTGCTATCACAAGGCCCTCTAAAACACTCTCTTTAAGAGCAATAACTTCTTCTCCAAAACCATCACAAGCTAAGGACAAAGGCAAGGCAAAAATGCTTGAGCCTAAAAAGTCTTTGAAAAGGAAAGAGCAAATCATGATGAATGAATAAATTACTAGAGATCTTGAAGCTAAATTGCAAGCCGATTTAGAAGAAGAGCAAAGGCTTGCAAGACAAAGAGTAGAAGAATCCAACATAGCCTTGATTGCTAAATGGGATAATACACAGGCTATGATGGATGCAGATTGTAAGCTAGCTACAAAACTTTAGGAAGAAGAGAGAGGAGATTTATCTATTAAAGAGAAGTCAAAGTTGTTTGTTGAGCTTATAAACAAGAGGAAAAGGGACTTTGAGACGCTTAGAGTTAAAGAGAGAAAGAGAAGACCTCCAACCAAAGCACAAAAGAGAAAGCAGATGTGTACTTACTTAAAGAATATGGCTGGATTTACTCACAATCAATTGAAGAGTAAAAGTTTTAAAGAAGTACAGAAAGCTTTTAACAAAACTATGGATTGGATAAACAATTTTGTAGCTATGGATTCTAGAGCAGTCAAAGACAGAGTAGTAGAAAGTTCTAAGAGAGCAGGAGAAGAGCTTGAGTCTGACAAGTCTAAGTAACAAAAGTTAGATGAGAATGTACAAGCTGAAGTAGTTGATGATGATTCTGCATAGCTTCAAAGGTGTATAGAAATTGTTCCTGGGGATGAAGATGATGTGACAGTTGATGCTACACCATTGTCTTCAAAGTCGCCAACCATCATTGATTACAAGATTCACAAAGAAGGGAAGAAGAATTATTTTCAAATCATTAGAGCAGATGGTAATTATCAACTCTATCTAACTTTTAGACAGATGTTTAAGAACTTCAACAGAGAAGACTTGGAAGTTTTGTGGAGCATAGTTAAAAACAGATTCAAGAAGGCAAGACCAGTGGATGACATGGATAATCTTTTACTTTGTACTTTAAAGACCATGTTTAAAAACTATGTTTGAACATGAAACTGAAGATTCAGAAGGTGAACATCATGTGTTGGGGAGGATTGTTGGGATTAAAAGGATTTATAAAGATCTAGAGTTACTACTGCTAAGTTAGTGCTGCTGATATACAAGGTCACTATTGTCTTCAACAAAGATAATGCTGTTAGTTCCAGAGTTACAACTGCTGAAGGAAGTTATAACTATTAGATAGATAAAGACAAAGATACCTTGAAAATCAAGATTGCTTACGAGATAAGGATTAATATTTATAGAAAACATCTTTAAGGATAATCTAAGTTTATATAAGATATTGTAAATAATCTAGGACTCCTTAGTGTATAAAAGGAGGTCCTAAGGTATAGAGTTATACACATCATAGAGTATAGAATAGAATTCATATCTTTAGTTAATTGTAATAGTATAGCTTTAAGGTTTTGTAAACCCCTATCACTATTTAGAGTGATCATTATTTATTGAGGCTGAAAGTTTGGTTTATCATTGATCTTGTTATTACTATTTTATTATTTGTTCTTCTTAGTATTGCAAACTAGATTCCCTATAGTTTGTAATATTTTCAATCTTAGTTTCTATCATAGTTGTTTTGGATTTATCCAAAG
>BQNB010163927.1:3023-14389 GCA_026074375.1 Tanacetum coccineum
GATTGAGATTCTTGGTTTTCTAAGTGTTTACTTATAGCATTGCGTGAGGACACGACAATAGTTTAGTATGGGGGATTTTGGTATATGTTTAAATACGCATACCTTTGACCTTTAAAAATGGACTTAAATGACCAAAAACGTACCAAAAATACATTGTATTCGTATGTTTTCATTTGTATTGTGCAGGTGACAGATATTTAAGAAAAGAACAAAAACGAAGCCAAAAACGACAAAACAGAGTATAGAATGGAAATAGCGCAAAAAGTCAAAGTCAAAGTCAAAAAGTCAACCAAAGTCAACCCCGACAAAGTCAAAGGTCAAAACCGAAGCTGATATCGAAGAAGTGTTAAATGGGCCCACCTGCACACATCTAATGGGCCGGGTCAGCCCATTAAACCTTATGAAGACCATAAAAAAGCCCAAAATCAAAAATATACCAAACGAGGCACAAAAACAAACCCTGGCCCAAAACAGTTAAAATGACCTAATCCCTTTTAACACTCGTTAAGCCCCCAACAAGTTAACTGTTAAGCCTGTTAGTCCATTTCCCACTATACTCCCTCAAGGACTAAACCTGCCAACCCCTTAAAACTTATTACACCACAAGGACGATGGTTGCAATTACACTATACACATTAAGGGACCAAACATGTCAACCCCACAACTTTTACCCAGTCAAACCTTAAACCCAATTCCCGCCATTTTCACTGTTTATCATCCTTGTCTATTTTCACCTCGATTACTGCACCACCAGCCAAAACCATCACTCTCATACTAAACCCCACTTCACATGGGGCAATTGCCACCTTGGCAATCCTCTTAAACCCTATTGGTTGGTGAAAAAGACAATAAAATGAAGGGTTAAGATCGTTGGACTTGGAGACCAAGCAAGATAGATGACTATGATGACTTTGGGGCTTCTACTCACACAAGAAACACACCAGCTGCTCACCCTCTCACTGAACAAGCACAAAGAAGAGGATCAAGACTTAGAAATTCTTAGTATAAGTAGTAGCCATTGTAGCTTATTTTCTTTTGTCAGGTCTTGTAAAAACAAAATTTAGACCATTTTAATACTATCTTTTAAAATTACTGTCATTTAAATTATTGCATTGTAATCTTTTTTAGTTAATAAAATTTCAAGTTTTCTTTAATTACTGTCCTTTACTTTAATTATCTTTTAAATACTATTGTTAAGCTATTACATAAGCTTTTGAGTCATTTAAAGCTTATTTAAAAGCTTGGTTATAATTTTGTCTTAAAAAAAACTAAAAAGAAATCACAAAAAAAGTCCACTCCTAAATTACCTCAGCAATTTGGAAGATAAACTAACCAGGAAAGAGCTTATAGACCATACTAGCTTGTCTTTGACAAGCTAGAGCTTGTAGATAAGCTCTTTTGAGCATTGATTAAGCCCTGTTCAAGCAAGGATATTTGTAAGCACACTTTTTCATTTTTGCTTATGTACTGTTGCACTGCTTATTTCTTATCTCTGCCTTATTTCCTGCTTAATGTGCTTATTATTATGCTCCCCCCACCCCCCCCCCCCTAATTTATCTTGATTTTTATTGCTTTTATGTCATTTGTTTAAGTTTTGCTTTTAAACTGCCTTTTATAGATTAAACTGCTTATTGCTTATTTGCTTATTTAAATTGCTTATTTTTTAGTTTTCATTGCTTATTTGTCTTTAATATACCTTATGCTTTATCTGTTTCTGAAGACCTTAGCTTAATTCAGTTTAAAATTTTATTTCCAAAACTAAAAGGGGTGTTTGGGATAAGAGTCCAAAGTGGGTCAAAGTGGTTTTAAAACTGTCGTGGGTCAATTTGCCATCTTTCACAAGCCTTATTAAGTTGTGTTAATCTGTTTTATAAGTTTTTGAAGTATAAAATCACGTTTTAGGGAGTTGTGTATAAGTTCTTTAAATATGTGTTCTTAAAATCCTTTAAAACTGTTTCATTTGATTTGTGTTCTAAAATCTGCTTAAAGGTTTTATTTTGAGTGTTAAATTCAGTAGAATAAGTTATGGTTTAGTGTGCATTTGCCTTGTAGTTTTTATACTTAAAATCTGTCAAAGCAGTTTTAGTTTTCAAAACTTAAAGATATTCACTTTTCAATTTCAATTCTTGCTTAGTTAAAGTTAGATTTAGGGTTTATAATTGATAGCATGATTAGTGTGTAGTATAGAGTTCATCTGTTTGAGCTTGTTTCATTTTTTAAAAGACTTTTTCTAGCTTATTTGTAGGGCTACAAAAGCCAAATTGTCTTTTTGGAAAAAACTAAAAAAGTGCAATCTGTGTGTGCAGCCCTTTTCTTAAGCCTTTTTCATAGCTCAAATGTGTTTCAAAATATTTTTTGATTGATGATTATTGTAGCTATTTGTTCAAGCTTTTTAGGGGTATAAGCTGTATAGCCATAAGGATCCATTAGGTGGCTTAAAATTAAGCCCAAAAGTGCCCTTGTGCCTGTTTTGATTGACAGTTTTAACTCAAAGTGCTTATTTGCTTATTTATGCTTTTGGCTTGTTAGGATTGCTTAATTCTTGTGTCTATTTGCTTATTTGGTTAGTTTTAAGTCATTCTAGCTTATTTTACCTAGGTCAAAGCTTATTTAAGCTTATTAGCCTTTTAGCTTAGAAATTTTTAGTTTAAAGCCCTTTTGAGGAATTTTGTCATTTTAAGCTTAGTTCAGCTTATTTTCTTTGCTTATTTATGTTCCCATTTGCTCATTAGATGTAGCTTATAGCCTGTGCTAGTTTCTTTTTCTTTTTCACTAGCTTATTAAGACAAACAATTTAGCCATTTAGTCGTTTAATGTAATTAAGCCTTCTGTCATTCTTTGTAGCTTATTTCTGAGCTTATTTTTAAGTTTTAAAAATTTTGTTTTCATTAAAGTTGTGTGTTTACATCTTATTTATAAGTTGTGTAAAAATTTTTAGAAAAAAAAGGCAAAAAGGGAAGGTGGAAATCCAAGGTGAGCAAGGCTCGAACCTTGGACCTCAACACCCTCAACCTCTTACACACACACTGCACTACACACTCACCCTTGGGTCTTTTTCAGTTTTTATTTGCAAAATTTATTCTTTAACCCCTTTTTAGCCAAGTTAGCTTATAAGCCTTTTTTGTTTATTTCGTAGCTTATTTAATAAGCTGTGTTCACCATTTTATTTTTCTTAGGATTATCTTAGTACAAAACACTTTTAGTAATTTTTCTAGAATTTTTAGAATTAGTTTAATATTTTTTATGCATTTTTTAGAGTAAAACAATTTTTAATTCATAAAAAATTATTAAAAAGTCAAAAAAATATAATTCTTTTTTTAAAATTTTTTCTCATATCATTTAGGACTTAGAAAAATTAAATTTACTTTCGTAGGGTTAAAATTGTAGAATTTAGTTTTTTAAAGAACGGGATTTGAATCCCGTTAACATTTTTAGAGTTTTAGCTTAAATTGCTTTCGTTTTAGGGTTTCTTTTACTTATTTGTGCATTTTGAATTATAGAATTAGAATCCAAACCCACAAACTTTAAAATCATTCAAAAACGCGATCACGAACTTAATCCCGATTCTTAATTCACACCTCGACGGGAAACGACCCGGGATATTTTAGATTTTGCTTTGGTCAAAAGTAATTTCTTTGAATCTTTTGGAATACGTATACTATATATTATAATTACCCCTAAAAAGGTGGTTATCAAGGATGTAAGTATTCAACTTACTTAGGCCGTACTAGGATGTATCATGACTTAAATTGGTGTACTATTGGTCTGTAATGAATAAATCAACCGAATACTATATCGAGAGATGCTTATCTTGTTTAAAGAGGTTATATTACTTAGTGGATAAAGTTGTACGAGTTGGGACTGCTCATGGACCCAACAACAACAAATATAACAACAATAACCATAACAAACGGTGATGGGATGTGGAGAGTGAGGACATTTTGAGGAACAATATCCCAGAATAAAGGTCAACAAATAGGAGGAGCTCGTAGGAGAGCTTATGTGATAGGTGGTGGAATATTGTACTTAGTCTGTTAGTTCGAGGTTGAACTTAGTCCATTAGTTCAAGAGTGTAACAAGTCTGCTAGCTCCACAAACAGTTCGTGATTGTAACAAATTGTAACGGCAAAAGTAATAACTTCAGAATGAGATTAAGTAGTTCAAGTGAGGCTTTAAGATTTTTGCTGAGTGGTGAGACACCATTGTGTTTCTAAATCTTTTTGACGGATTCCGATGATTATTGGGTTCAAGTTCATACTCGTGTCATATTGGATACCATTAAGCCTACTCATTTATAATTCCTTATTTACATAAAAAAGCGTCCAAATTTATGTAAGTAAGAAATGATAAACTTATGGTTCAGTGATTTACAATTTATTTATTTAAATAAAGAGGTGTCCGAATCTATTTAAATAAAGAGAATATAAATCATCCTACCTAATAATTTCTGATGCAATACGCGTACTCACACAACCTTCAAGGTGGTGGATGACATGATGATGCATGTGCTCTAATGAGTATGAGACGAGTGTTTAAAACTCGTCTTCAGAGACGAAGAGTAAAACAATCAGGGAAGATCGACATAGCGTTCAAAATAATTGATGAGTATACGGTTATAGTAAATAAAATAAAGATCTTTATGAACGAGTTACCATAGCAATTATCGTATCAATCCTCCTATCACAAGTCCCGCCCATACAAGACTTGTAATACTTAGATTCACATATAATTCCATGAAAACAAAATTGTGACGGGTTTCGTATAAAACGATATTGTATAAGATTATGAAAAGTTTTTAGAGGCTATTGTATAACTTACAATGCCTGAGAACGAAGTGAGACCATTGTGCAACCCACAATGTCTAAGAAGTAAAATGAGACCATTGTATAACTCACAATGTCTAAGAAGTAAAAATGAGATCATTGTATAACTCACAATGTCTGAGGAGTAAGTCCGAGTATTTATATAAATAACTTTTATATAAAACAAGCGTAAAATATTCGCAAGAAAAGGTAAGTGTATATATATATATATATATATATATATATATACATACATACATACATACATACATACATACATACATACATATATATATATATATATAAGTCACGTAAGCACGTAATGAAAGCATGTAAGCAAGTAGTGTGTATGCACATTGAAAAAGTTTGATGTGATGCAATGTTTGTAAAAACGGTTATAGTTTAGGTCAAATATGCAACCTAGTTCTCTATAACCAGTGCTCTGATACCAATCTGTAACACCCCTAAATTGGGTCGTAGCGGAAATATGTCCGGGAGCGTTAATTCATAATACCATTGCACAAGATGTGAGAGAACGACCTCTAATTGAGTCGTTTGAAAAGTAATCTCGTTGATTTTCTTGAAATTGATATAACATTTGTCCCATAATTGCATCACAATGAAAAGCTTGAAAACAATACAACGAGATTTGATCATTTGAATGTAGTATAAATCCATGAATGTAGTCTTGTCAAATTTAGACTCCAATGCACATCAAGTAAGCCGAGCATCTAATTCACCTTGATGTCTTTAAAGATCAAATGTCACAAATGCTCGATCACCTCTATACGTACGCACGGAATGAAAGTTATGGTCGTTGGAAATAATGAAGTTCCCCCTGAGATGACACAACGAGCCGCAAAACTCGTCGATAAAGGAACAGTTCGTTTCATGAAAGTTAGAGATAGAAAATAAAAATGTCCCAAATAAGCTCTTAACAAGAATAAACGTTGAGTCGAGCTTTCCTTGCCGAAACTGCAACTCGCCTGGAAAACCATATGTCACCGAAGATCAACAGAAACAGAAGAGCTTACTTCGTCGAAAATGGTACGATACACGTCGGAAAAACAAAGCTCGCCGGTGAAAGCGATAAAAGTGAAGATGTATATTTTCATGTGCATTAGAAGACAACATGAACACGAAACGAGTCAAAATAAAATATGGCTTTGATGTGTTGGCTTACCTCGTCGAAAATGCTTCGTCTAAAAAACGAGCTTAACGACATTTCTTTAGGTTTTTGGTATCGTATGAGTGATGTGCTTGAGTATGTGTTTGAGAAATGTTTTTGAATCCTTATTTGTTATGGTGGGGAAACCAATTATATGGAAGTAGGGATGGAGACAAAATTTCCGTAATAGACGGAAAGTGGAGCAGACTCGCGTGACTTTGGTTTGAAAGTTATACAATCTTCTATTATTGCTTGAGATTTTAATAGTAAAAAGATATGATACAGATTTTTAGTTTCAAGAAAAGATTCGTAACGTACTCATTCATTCCTATCTACTAGACTAATATTTAATTCTCTCATAACCAATATATAATTTTCTCAATTATAGTAGTAGTTTTCCCTTTATTAACTTTATACGTTACTCCTTTATATTTAAATCATACGTCCATTTCATTCGATGATAATTTAGTTATTATTAGCAGATTTCATTTAAAGACTCAAATTTGTTACTATCTTGCATCCGTTTCATTTATGTAATATAACCAACAAGTTGCGATGAGTATTAAGCTTATTATGCATGTAAGCTTCTACATTACTTAAATGATTACTTGTTAATATGAGACCTGTTGGTCCATATGGTTGTATCTAAATTATATTGACTAACTCTATGTGCTATAAAATTGTGTAACTAACCAAATAGACTAGTTTATTCTGTTTTAGGACCAAAAATGTTTTCAAAACATGCCAAATGGCTTGCTATTATTTCAGATAGCAACCCGGTCATCATCTTAAAGGCAAGTATTCCGTCAAAAAGGAAACTTGACCTCTCAACGGGAATTTATTCTCGGGCATGGTCTACTTTATGACCATGCAAAGGCTTGTGTTTACTTTGCAACACAACCCGTGCTTCCTATATACAATAGGTGTACGTGTCAGTGCATTTATTTGTCAAAATAAGAGAAATCTTATTTTTATTGGTAAAAAGTTGTCTTCACAATGAATCAGTGTTTTCAGTAATCACAAAAAGATTTTTCAAAAACAATTCGACCACTCAAACAATGACTACAACTCTTTAAATAGAAAATGGGTCATTATTTGAGGGGGAGCAATTTTCATCAAATAATCTTTTAAAACGGTCTTTCAAATTAAGTCACGAAATAAACGGATAAAGTTTTTAATAATGACGGATCACAATTTAAGGGGAGTTAATGGATTTTAACTACACAAGCTTTAGATGTCATTTGTTTCAAACTTTAGGGACTTATTTGAAAAATGAGACCTAGTGAGTATAGGCTTTAAACGACATTCGATCAATATTGCCAACACCTCATAGTTGTAAAAGACTTAGGATTGTTTGGAAATAATCAACTAGTTTTAATAGCCTTGAAGTTGATTCTCACGGGATAGATCTAAGCTTAGTTATACCTCAAACACGATCTCAAGTATGTGTGCGTACAAGGTTTTGCTGATTCTGAGGTGTCAAAACCAGCAAGGGGGAAGGAGTAGATGTATACTTGATAGAGTCCATGACCTTCTTTTGAAGTCACCTTCTTTAAATTTTAGGCCTTTCTTTGTTTCTTTCGGGTGCACTATTTCAATAACCTGGTGGAAGAGTCATCTCGTCATTAGTCAGTATGCATCATTTGAGTCCCCAGGGGGAAGTGTGGGGAGTATAATTATTTAAAACGTGAGAAGAGCTCTGTCTGATTCAATTAATGTTTTACCCGACCGGTCAATCTCTAAGCTTATTCTTAAAATGAGTAGAAATATTTGATAAAAGAGGTACACATAGGGATTTAATTGTCTACATCCGAGACTTAGTTGACTTTGGTGTTTCAATTTATATCATAACTATCCTGAAGAGAGAAATGCGCTCATCCGAGACTTAATTAACTTTGGTGTTGCGGTATCAAATTCTTAAAAGGGTTAAGTGTGTACTTCGGATATCTGGGCTTTATACATCAAGACTGCTTTGTGGAAACTAGAGGGGGGGGGGGGGGTTGAATAGTTTACACGTTTGTTTTACGTTTTAAAAAATTTACTTTCAAAAATGTTTAGATCCGAGTTATATGTTTAACCAATTCACAATATGAGCAAGCAATAACTATCTAAACTAAAATTAGATAACAACAATAATAATGTAAAGAGATAAGGAAAGAAACAACCAAACCAAGACACTAAGATTTTATAGTGGTTTGGCTACGAAGCACCTCTTCATCCTACTCCACTCTCCGAGTATCCGACTCGAGATTTCACTATGTCAACAAGCTCCCTTTAGGCGGAGAAAACCGTTTACACGTCGCTTACGTTATTTCCGACACTAAGCTAAATGTCGAGTCCTAATCTTAGCTAGAACCAATCTACCACTTCACAAGATATACACACTCACAAGATCTACACTATCGGATCTACACAATATCTGAATCACACAAATACACAAGATAAATACAATAGATGTTTGGTACTTAGAAGAAAAGAGGAGAGATCACTAATTAACACTTTGTTTCTTGACGAATACGAGTGTTCTTCTCTTGCACTTGAATGAGAGGGAAGAGATGAGAAGAAGAGATTAGATCACTTGAAACAAGATCTAAGTATGTTAGTGATCAAGAGTTTTAGTGAGAGAAAGAAGGTTTAGAGAGAGAAAGAAAAGACTGAAAAAATTCGCGAAAGAGAAATGTTTTTCTGCAAGAAATGGAGCAGTATTTATAGGCAGGGAATCCAACGGCTACCTGGTGGCGGTCCTGGCGGTCCCTTATATATAAGGGGGCCGCCACTAGACTCCGCTCCATTTTTTGTCTTTTTGTGGTGAAGGTTGTATCTGTTATGGAACCTTCTATTTTGAAGGGAAAATTTGAATTTCAAATTTTATGTTTTTAATAAAACATTTCTTTTAATTTGAAAATATTTTGTAAATGTATTTTTGATAAAATACTTTTGTAGAATTAAAAGTGAGGATTAAGAGAAAAATATTTTCTTGATTACTAATCATGCTTAATGATTTGTTTGTTCATACCTTAAGTGATCACTAATCTTAGAAATGGAATTTTACAATTAACAATTTGTAAACATTTAATTTTATCGTAAACGTTTTTACATTTTGTTATTATCAAAACGTTAAGAGGTCGAAAGATATAAATAACGTTTTTATACATTATTTGTATTAACAAAGTATCCTAGACACCAATTCCACTCCTTGAGAAATAAAATCAACTTCATTCAATTTCTTCTCACCCGTCTCATACCTCAAACTTGTACTCCTCCAAACCATGTGTCACCAACATCATCTTTTTCCCACTTTAATTAATCATTCTCATATGATTAATCTACCAAAATAATCGACTGTCCATCTTTTGATTATGGCATCTTCTAGATTTCAAGAATACACTAGTCTAGCTCTATGCCTTAATATGTCTTATTTTGTGCTTATCTACTTTATCTTGTAATGATTCATACCATCATAGTATAAATTTATCTTATCTCTTATTTAGTTTTGATTGCAATCAATGTTTCTTGTATGAGTTTCTTAAGTAATGAATGAAACTACTTTATGGTTTCACTTTCATGAATTGCTATATTGCTACAAGTTGGGAATATATTGTCTTGCACTTGTACTTCTTGTTTTGATAATAACAAAATGTAAAAACGTTTACGATAAAAATAAACGTTTACAAATTATTAATCGTAAAATTCTATTTATAAGATTAGTGATCACTTAAGGTATGTACAAACAAATCATTAAGCATGATTAGTGATTAAGAAAATATTTTTTTAACTATCACATTTTTACTAAAGTATTTTCACAAAAATAAATATACAAAATATTTTTTAATTAAAATAAAAGTTTTATTTAAAACTTAAATTTGAAATTTAAATTTTCCCCCCAAAATAAAAGCTTCCATACCAGATACAACATTCCCCACAAAAAGACAAAAACAAGAGCGGTGTCTACTAGGCGGCCCCCTTATAGGCACGACGGCCCCAAGATATATCTAGGACCGCCGGGACGTTCAGCAGATGACCGTTGGATTCGCTGTCTATAAATAATGCACTATTTCTTGCAGAAAAACACACCTCTTGGCACGAATTTTTCCAGTCCTCTTTCTCTCTCTAAAACCTTTTTTCTCTCACTAAATCTCTTGATCCACTAACATTGTTTAATATTGTTTCAAGTGATCTAATCTCTTCCTCTCATCTCTCCTCTCTATCAAGTGCAAGAGAAGAATATTCGTATTCGTCAAGAAACAAATTGTTATTTAGTGATCTCTCCTCTTTTCTTCTAAGTATCAAATATATGTTGTAATTATCTTGTGTAATTATGTGATTCGGATTGTGTGTAAATCTGATAGTGTATATCTTGTGATTGTATAGTGTTTGTGAAGTGGTAGATTGGTTCTAGCTAAGATTAAGACTTGACATTTAGCTTAGTGTCGGAAAATAATGTAAGCGATGTGTAACCGGTTTTCTCTGTCTGAAGGGAGCTTGTTGACATAGTGAAATCTCGAGTAAGATACTTAAGGAGTGGAGTAGGGCGAAGAAGAGCTTCGTAGCTGAACCACTATAAATCTTGGTGTCTTGGTTTGATTGTTCCTTCTCTCATCTCTTTATATTGTTGTGATTGTTATTTAGTATTAGTTTAGATATTTACATTGTTGATTCATATTGTTGATTGGTTGAACATACAACTCGAATCTAAGTATTTTAAAAGCAAACTTTTAAAACGTAAAAGGAACCTGTAAACTATTCAACCCTCCTTCTAGTTTCCACACCAAGTTTAGTCGTAATGGCACTCAATCCATCCTCGCTAAACGTTGTCATATGAACACCAACCCAAATTGAAACATTACAAACATCTTCTTTCAATAAGTTCACATTTGGGTTCCACTATTTCAGATTAATTAGATTATTTCGAATAAACAAAGGACCATTCTCAAGCATTGAATCCATTCCCTCCTTAGAGCCAAACTGGAAGATAAATAACCCGTTAGATGAGTTCAACATTGATTTAACAAGTCTATATTTACTCCCAAGAAGAAACCATAAACTATATTAGCAAAACGTTCGCTAATAGCTCGAACAGACTCCACCAAAATAGCCACATCAGCCCTGTTCCCGATCGATGCAAGTAAGGTGCGAAAATTCACACTTTTCCTACTGGATTCACCTATAACCAACTTTGCAAATGAAACATGGCTCTTAGGTTTCTCAGTTTAATCAGGCTCTTTAGTAACTTCATTAACCGAACCCGGGACAGAAGAACGTTCAGTAGGCACGACATTAAAATACGAGACCGGCCTCGTATTCTCAACCGTGGGTATTCCAAAAACAGAACCCTGTGTGGGTGTAGTACCCTTCCCATTATAACTTTGCTGCTTTTCCTTTACACCTCTCCCATC
>BQNB010163928.1:3791-14389 GCA_026074375.1 Tanacetum coccineum
ATCTAAATCTAAAAGAAATAAAATAAGAGAAGTATGGAAACCTACGGGTAAGGTGTTTAATGAAATTGGATATAGTCAGAAACCTACAGGTATGACCTTCACTATAGTTGGAAATAAGTGCCTTTTAACTAGGATCACCTCCACTAAAGAAGTGCCACTTAAAGAAACCACTATAACAACAGTAGTCACACAATCCCCAGCACTTAAGGTATACAATAGGAAACCAAAAGTATCAAGATCTGTAGGGTCCAATAGTAGGGCTAAGATTGTAGAATCTAAGACTTCTAACACTAAGGAACCCAAACAATCTTGGGGATCTACTGTTTTTGATGTTCCATCTTCTTATCTTATTAATTGCAGGTTATCCAAATTGTTCTGTGGTATTTGGACTCTGGATGCTCCAAGCATATGACTATAAATCCCTCTCAACTTATCAACTTTGTCAGTAAATTTTTAGGTACCGTCAGATTTGGAAATGATCATATTGCTAAGATAATAGGTTATGGAGACTATCAAATGGGAAATGTTACAATATCTCGTGTTTATTATGTGGAAGGGTTAGGTCACAATTTATTCTCCATGGGTCAATTTTGTGATTCCGATCTCGAGGTAGCTTTTCACAAACACACCTATTTCATTCGTGACTTAGACGGTGTTGATCTACTCAAGGTATCTAGGGGCTCAAATTTATACACATTATTTATGGATAATTTGTTGCTCTCCTCTCCTATATGTCTCTTGTCTAAGGTGTGGTATATCCTATATCATAACACTGGGTCGATTCTTGGATTTGGCTAGTTTCTAAAGAGAGAAACACTAGAGAGAATATTCTAGAGAGAGAAAATATGTTTCTTTGTAAAATGGAAAATAATGACTAGCTTACCTCTTCCAAAGTTGGAAGAGGCTTATATAGTACTTACAATATACCGGGTATTCGTACCCGATTTAAAACTGAAAAACGTACTATTAACTATTAAACTACGAGCTATAATAAACAGTAAAATACACGGGATGACCGAGTCTTTTTCTAATATCTAACAACTGTAAATTCAAAGTGCCCATATCGTGTTCTAAACGCAGTCTTCGATATATCTTCTTCTCAAACTCTTAACTGGTGATATCCCGAACGAAGATCGATCTTGGAGAAACAATACGCACCTTGTAATTGATCAAACAAGTCATCAATTCTGGGGAGAGGGTAACGGTTCTTTATAGTCAACTTGTTTAGTTCCATGTAGTCAATACACATTCTCATTGAACCGTCTTTCTTCTTGACAAAGAGCATGGGTGCTCCCCATGGTGAGTGACTTGGTCGAATAAAACCCTTCTCTTGAAGTTCTTTAAGCTGGTTCGACAATTCTAACATTTCTGAAGGGGCTAACCGGTATGGAGATCTAACAACTGGCGATGCGCCTGGAATCAGATCAATGCGAAATTCTATCTCTCGCACAAGAGGTAAACCTAACAGATCGTCTGGAAATACCTCAGGGAAGTCTCGGACAACACGTATGTCATCAAGCTTTTTCTCATCAGCCTTGATACATGCAAGTGAACGAAGATCCTTTTCCGGCCTCTCGCCTTGAACTTCAAGAATCTTGCCATTCGGAAGAGGAATACGGACAATCTTCTCATAACAATCGATGAGAGCTCGGTGGTATGCCAACCAATCCATTCCAATGATAACATCAAAACTTCCTAGCCGGGTTGGCAACAAGTCTATTTTGAACACGTGATTTAACAAGACTAAGGTGCAACTACGTAAAATGGTATTGGTGCTAACGACTTTTCCGTCTGCTAACTCTACTTCGTAGCTAGTGTTTAGAGTGGCAGGGGCAATATTAATAAAATGTGTAAACGCAGAAGATACAAAACTCTTCTCAGCACTCGAATCAAAGAGAATACAAGCGTAGTGATCATTAAGTGATGTTGTAGACACTAAAAACACAGATGTTCACAGGTTTTAATTATCATCAAAGAGTCAATTATATGGTGGCATCAATCATAGGTTGTTAATGGATTTCACGGAAATTCATGCTTGCTCCTATAAATGATGTTGTAGACACTAAAAACACAGATTTTCTTTTAGTTATACAAGGCAAAGAAGTTGTGTATTTGAGTTGTGAGAGTGTTTATGAAAATCAAAAAGTTCTATAAGTATAAACAAAGATCTACAAAATTAATCAACTGTTTGAAATTTTTCGATCTCCCCAACAACAAACTTATGAATGAAAGTACATGCTCTGATAATGGTTTTATAAAATGTTGATCAGTCAAATGTTTTGTGAAATTTAGCAAGACTACGTGTTGCCTGGCTTATAAGAACTTGCATCAAGGCTAATATAATTAGTTGAAGTCATTTGGGAAAGTGAGTGTTTATTTCAAAGATAACAATTATAGAAAACTAGAAAATGGGAGAGGCTGAATAGTTTTACCAATTAAAATTTTAATTTCAAAATCTTTAGGTTAATTATTTAGTAGATCTAGTAACAAGTAATGATTGAATGAATGGAAATAGGAAATAAATGAGAAGGATATATACGACACAAGTATTTATAGTGGTTCGGCTACAAGGACTCCTTTCTTGCCCTAATCCACTCCCCGAGTTACCTACTCGAGAGTTCGTAATCACTATGTACATAAGCTCCTTTTATTGGCGGAGAAGCCTCGCAACGTTGCTTACCCTTTATCCGGTACTAAGCTAAATATCGAGTCTTAAGACGGTAGAACCAACACTACGTCGCTTATCCTTTATTTGGTACTAAGCTAAATACCGAGTCTTAACACGGGTAGAACCAACCTTACATCCCTTTTAACACAAAACCGAAATACCATATTCTAACCTACTAGAACTAGCCTAAATACCCTCGACATATTACATAAATTGATTTGAATGAATGTGATGTATGAGATGATGATCTAAGATCAGTAGATAGATCTACATGTGATGAGAGATGCTTACGACAAGTGAATCTTGAGGCTTGATCTCGTATGCAAACTCGGTTACATCTTCTCCTATTAAGAAAATCACCAAAACTAAAACATGATATGAGACTTGATCTAAGATCAGAGGTTAGAAAATGCAAGAGAGAATATGTGTGTGAATGGATGCAAAAACAAGAGAAATGACTTGGTATTTGTAGGAACCAATATTACCATTTCTACTTCACTAATATACACGAAATAATCAAAGAAAAGAGAAAGAAGAAGATGAAGAGAATAAGAGAGGAAATGGAGTGTTTGAATTACATAAATGTATGTGTGAAAACAAATGAAACAAACAACCCTTCTCCAGTGTGGAGAAGGGGTATTTATACTTAGGCTCCTTATTTGGGACGCCTAGGTTTAACTAACGGGTCGGGCTCGGGATTACTTGGGCTCAAGCCCAAAACACATGCACAATTAGTTTACATAAACGGGTCTTCCCAACTTGATGACCAAAACTTCTTTGTTTGACTCATATTTTGAGGCTAACAATATTCCCCGAAGTGAGGTCATTGAGATTGTGTTTTCATTGAGATCTTAAGTCTTGGTCTTTATATTTGTTGTAGGCTTGTTCCTTCATGATATTTTATCTTTGATCTTGAGCCTTTGTCATTGTCTTTTGACTTTGTCTTTGATTCTGAGATCTTTAAATCTTTCTCCTTGTTTGTGTTTATCGTCATTGCCATCTTGCGATCTTGTAACTTGACCAACATGCTCATACTTTGCATCATCTTGAAAGCTTTCTAACAATCTCCCTTGACAATCTTTGTCTTGATAATCTTGATATCTTTAAGGAAGATCTTGAATATCAAAGTTTGGGGAAGACTTCAGTAACATGTACTTGAGCTTTCATCATGTCTTTATATTTATCGATTGAGCATGAGCATGTGGTAATGAATTTGAATCAGCTGGAGTGGGGTTGCTACACCGTCGTCTAAACCTACATGTTTAGGTTAGTAATAAACAGCAGATATGGACGGATATGGCTTTGTCATTCGTCGATTTTTGGTAGCGTTAACCTCCGGTTCTTTAAGGACGAACCTGTGATCAGATAGGTTCAATTTAGAAGAACCTTCATGACATGATTTCTAGCTTAAAGTATTAGATCCTCTACGGGTCATGTAAGAACAAGGTTTAAGTCTACTGGTCTGTTAGGATGCCTCAGCTCCATACATCACTGCACTTCCACTTGACACCTATCGTAATGATAAATGGCTCGTCTCGCCGTGACCTTCTCTTGAATTCTCAAAACTTGCATACATCACTGCACTTCTACTTGACACCTATCGTAATGATAAATGGCTCATCTCGCTGTGACCTTCTCTTGAATTCTCAAAACTTCTGTCGCTCCATCCCCGCAGGGGCAGAGAACCCGCCGTTGTCTCAGTTATGCGTTAGCTACAACACTGCACGGGTCGATACGCATAACGCCTAGTATCCATCATTTACGGCTAGGACTACTGGGGTATCTAATCCCATTCGCTCCCCTAGCTTTCGTCTCTTAGTGTCAGTGTCGGCCCAGCTGAGTGCTTTCGTCGTTGGTGTTCTTTCCGATCTCTAAGCATTTCACCGCTCCACCAAAAATTCCCTCTGCCCCTACCATACTCCAGCTTGGTAGTGCTATTAATGAGAATAGTAATTCACTATTCTTAACAATAGGTCATGGGTCTCGACTGTGCTACCGAAGGCTCTAGGGAAGTCGGAATATGAGCACTCATCTTGGGGTAGGCTTACTACTTAGATGCTTTTAGCAGTTATCCGCTCCGCACTTGGCTACCTAGCGTTTACCGTGGGCACGATAACTGGTACACCAGAGGTGTGTCCTTCTGTATCCACATGCTCTAATCCTCTGAGCTACAGGCCTCACTCCGTCTCTACTGGATCTGTTCAAAGCAAACAACACGATAAAAGTGAATCAGTTAGTTACTATCTTACTGATTGAGTCATCAATTCATTTACTGGACCTAAATCGATATCCAGTTATCACAAGTTTAATTCATATAGAATCTCGCAAGTCACCTATCGCAGTGCTATTTGATGTTTGTTAAATGATGAAAACCCCGTAGGTTATAATCTTATTAATGACCATTATTTATAATGGTAAAACCCTAATACCCTAAACCTACAAATACGCCGGTCATTGTTTTCATGAGTGTCCAAGTTCTGCAAGTTAGCTATTTGAGTACCCGAAACTTGCTTTCCGATTCTACCAAATACTGGAGGTCGACGGTTATCCTTTCTGCGCCTTTCCTTTCGGTGGCGCGGTGGAGATACTTCATCCTCCGGACCGAAGTTAAGTCGGGCCTGTAGGCTCTGGCTTGATCTCTTTTTTGTTTCCTCTTGCATGAGGGCGACCAAAGTCTCGTAGTTCTGAGATACGAAATCACTCGGCGCCAGTTCAGTCGCGACCCCTTCCAGTGTGAGGTTGTCAGCCCCTAACTCGGGACCCTTGTTTCGAATGGGTGGGGGTGGCGGCTCGGTGGTATTCGTCCCTGGCGCCGTTTGAGGAGGGGTGGTGAAAGTAGCACGCTGTAGATCTTCCGTGCTTGTGATTGTGGCGGTTGGCTGGGTTGTCCCCAGGGATGGTCCCGTCGCTGGGAAGACCAGATCATATGGCGTATTGGTGCTTCCAGAGGCCTGCTTGGAGACCTGTCTAGAGGCTTGGTCGCTCTGCTTCTTCGCCTGCGGAGTCCGCTGGGTAAAGTTTCCTTGCTTTGTCATTCTAGATTTTGGCAGTGTTCTTAGTGTCTGGTCCCACGGATGGCGCCAATCTGTTGATACAAAAGTTGGACGATCCTTGATTAGATCCGAATTAGGTGTAATACGGATCTGTTAGGCTCCGGTTCCTGTATCAATTGAGTCTTGATGTATGAGACCTGCGCACTAAGAAAACAAAGCACCGTTAGGCTTACCGTGGGATTGTCTCCCACGATTATCCTCCGGCGTGAGAGTAAGTAATCGGTTTAGGGTTTTAGTAGAAAGTTAGGGTTATGAGAGCATACCTTAGATGAGAGCCTAGGTGCCCTTTATATACTCACCAAACCCTAATGGGCTTTGTCCCATTAATTAGGTTAATAACCAAGAGGCCCCACCGTTTATTTTAATAACTAGTGGGCCCCTCTCATGATTATGACTCGTTCGTAACGGGTGTTATAGATACCTGCGCGCGTGTGCGCTGGTTGGGCCTCATGGGCCTAAATCCTTGTCGTGATAGCCCATATGTCATGGGCTTCCCCGTAGGCAGTACCGTTCGGGCCTTGGAAACCCGTATTGATGTCGCTATGGCCCATTCATCATGGGCCTGGGTATGAGTACTATTCGCGGGTCGGGTTCATGACCCGAGGTTGGACTATACGTCATCAAAGTTAATCATTAAATTGGCGGATAGAACTGTGAAACGACCCAAAGGTATAGCGGAGAATTTTTTAGTAGGAATTGATAAGTTTGTATTCCAGTAGGATTTGTTATTTTAGATATGCCCGAGGACCAAAAAACCCCATTGATTCTTGGAAAACCATTCTTGTCTACTGCTCATGCTAAGATAGACGTCTTTAAAAAAAGATTGCTTTAAGAGTAGGGAATGACAAATTAGTGTTTACAGTAATAATCCTACTAATCATATAGTTATAAAGGTATATGCCCTAGGATTATGGGAACGAGTGGAATTGGATTTGGAAGCTAGGCTAATGGGTGAAGCACTATTTCTAAACATATTGAAAGACCTCGAATTTGGAGATTATATTGAATTGAATGATCTAAATGAACCACTAGAGCTTAGGAACCATAAGAACTAGGACTTATGACCCACAATTGATCAAGGAGAAGTCATTGATGAACTTAATGATGAAATAGTCGAGACTAGGAATGATAACGTGATGGGTGAAAAGATTGATGAATACCCTAATTTTTGTGACTACGATAGGAAAATCAAAGACAATTGTGCTTATAACTTAAGATTTTCAGGCATGATAGGCTATGAACACGTCAATACCAACTTTTTCCCTATTCTATCAATTAATGTCATGTCTAAAATTTTTTACAATTCTATAATGAAAGACCAAATTGAATACAAAAGGAAGAATGTTGTTGGGGCTTTTATAAATGTGGCTATTTTTATTGGATATTTTTTAGTTATAACGGATTTTGCAGTTGCAGAAAACATATACAATTATCATGATGATGGTATGGGCGATATCATTGCTGGAAAACCATTTTGTATGGAAGTGTGTTTTGATGCAAGGCGATCCGATGGACTCATCACCATCTACAATGGTAATAGTAGTGTAACTTATCAAATGGCTAGGACACATCCAAGGTTTAAGCATCTCTACAACGAGCAATGCAACAATATTTAGTCGTTGCTTAAGGTAAGTGTACGTGATAAACTGGAAGGAAAGTCGCATCCGTACCAAAAATTAAAAAGTTTCTACAAAAGAGTGCTAAATTTGGGACCCGAATATATTAAAGATGAAAAGACGATTAAATGGTTCACGCGTGGACACGTGAGCATGCATGAGATGGACTTCTCTTGAAACAAGTCTAACTTAAAGTCTTTACTGTAAACAAAAGAGCTTACCGGGAGACAACCAGGAATGTAATTTCTAGTTTTTTTTATTGAGCCTATCTTCCCAGGTTTTGATACGACGTATTCAATTTATTCATATGACGTATCGGTCAACCTGGATGTTATCCTTTATTTTTTTTATTTTAAAAACTTTTATTGTCAGATCTCTTGATACGGCGTATTCAGTTCTCTGAATACGACGTATTCAACCTCTGACCAGTTTTAGAATTTTATTTTTACACATTTTAATACAGCATATCCAGTAACATGGATACAACGTATCGACTTCCTGTACAGTTTTAGGTTTTATTTTCTAACCAAACAACTTATCGTAAACAAGATCACATAGTTTTCTTTTTTAGTAAGGCAGGAACTCGCTGATACATGCTAAACAAATTGGTTGAATACATATAATCTGGAATACAGTGTGGAAGCTATTCGTACTAGGATTCAAGGCCACTTTTACCACACATAAAGTTGCTCGCATAATGGAGGATCATACCGAGCAAATCTCAAGGGAGTTTTTCTGTTCTAATTCTTTATTTCCTGTTATTAATGTCATGTTTATACAACGTGAGCGTTGTATATCTCAAGTGGGGGGAAGGAGAATTAGAAAAATACTTGTCTTCGTTTTTCATAATAATTTGCCTAACTTATGCTCAAATTTAAAAAAACTTAGCAAATTTTTATGAAATTATTAGTTACATGACCCGCACACATAACCCTTATTTCTAATTGTGAGAATTAAGCCTATCAATTTCCCATATTTTACCTAAATTCCACAAAATATGAGTGTGTTGGTGACTGTAGTAAACTTTAGAACTTGGCTTGGTATATCTACTTGATAACGCTCAAATTATACATATTTTTATATGCATTATCTGTGCTTTTATGTATATATTTTGGTTAATTATAAGAAATTTTGGTATAGAATTGAATATATTTATCATTGTAGGTTCATGTGATGTTTCGTGGAAGAAAACAAAAGAAAGCACGAAGAATTGAAGCTTAAACGAAGAAATAACTCAAGATAAAGATCTCTCGACACCTGTCTACTGTTTTGGTCATAACTCGGTCATACGAACTTGGATTTTGTTGATTCATGCGGCCACAGAAAGAAAATTCAATTCTCTACAACTTATAGAAACATTCAAGAGCTGAAATGTTGCCAAAACAACCATACTTTCCAATAAGTGCAGCACGCTTTATGAAGATGCAATTAATTTGCGAATTTGGCCCAAAATCCATCCATATACATCCCTAACTTGGTCCCCAAGTAATTTCTAGCCTATAAATACAGCCTTTGGGAGTCTGTGACGAAATCATCTCATCATATATCATACACATACAATTCACAAGAAGAAGATCCAAGTACGCCGCATAATTTATATTATGCGCCACACTTTCCACCATCACGAAGTGCGCTAGTCATTTCTTTATGTACGCCGCAATTCCTATTGAGTTTAAGAGAATTCAATGGAATTAAATGAAGACCGCATTAACTCACCAAGTACGCCTCACTTTTTATAAAATGCGCCGCACTTTTTATAAAGTGTGCCGCACTTTTCCCCTTAAACAGCCTATAAAAAGAGGCCTTGGCTCTCCTATTTTGATATCTCTCACACAACAACTCTCTCATCATTCCACACCATCTAATCACAATTTTAAAGAGTAGTGACAATACTTAAGGGTTCGAGACAATCGGAATTGATAGCTTGGGTTTTAGAATAGTTTTCGATTAGGAAAACTAATTGTTGAATCATTGAACTTGTAATCATTCGGTATAATTTCTACAACTGTTTTAATATGAAGTTTTCTGGAAGTTATGGATATGTGTTTATTGAATTGGTAAAACATATTTTATATAAGAATATAGGCCAAAAAGGTTCTTTTATATATGTGTTTAATCATTCACATATTATATTGGTTATAATAACTTATAAAGACCGAAAGGATTTGTTGTTACTAATTGATATAATCACTAGTTACACTTAAAGGCCGAAAGGATTTGTAACTCGTGATATCTTTATTCTCTAGACTTGTAAACACTATCCTAAACACTTCTATATCATAGTGATCATTTAATAAACAAACATACTTTAATTCATTGCTTGAATAATCTTTTAATCGCTTTCTTTACAATATTTAACATATGCACATTTCGGTTAATTTGATCTGTAACCATCTTATTAACCTTAGCACCTTAATTACAAATTGTGAAAACTTCAATTTCCGTGGAATGACCTGGACTTACCTAAACTATACTGTAACAATTCACATTTATGGGTCATTTTACGTCAATTAAGTCATAATTATTTGTTTTAGACTTTTACATGTTTACTTTTAATTTCAATCGTTTAGTTAAATCGTGTAAACTAAAAATCAACAATCAACGTAAACCGACATCAAAAAAATAAAAGTTTACGTCAAATAAGTGTTATATTATTTTTACGAAGATAATTAATACCTTTTCACATTTTATTTTTATATGTTACGTAAAACGTTTACGTTTCGCAATAAATTGCATTTATGCATGCATGGAAACACCAATACCTATCTATACTTCAATAAATACCCACAATAATACCCAATACACAAAATTTATAAAATTATTACCTATTTACACTATATAACCGTCCCCCCCCCCTCTTATATATACTTAAAAATCCCACTAAAACACCTTAAACTTACTTTATAATAAGCCATATCCAAGGAATTAACACTTAAGCTTCTACCTCATGAACAAAGGTCACCCTGTTATTCCCCATGCTCATTCTTACACATCTACAAGCATGCTTTGTTAGGTCTTTTCCTACATGTTCCCTAAACCTATTTTAATCAAAAAGCCATACCATCTTTTACTATAAATAAGCAAGCCTTCTAAATACTTCATTTCTTACAAGTAAAATTCACACACAACTTTCTTTCTCTCCTCTCTTAGCATCAGTTCTAAACAAGAAAAACAAGAGATAATAGTTTTGATTTTTGAAGCAAGTTTATAAGAACATACAAGTGGGTTTAAGTTAGTTACAAACATAAGGGTTGCATAGGC
>BQNB010163929.1:0-14389 GCA_026074375.1 Tanacetum coccineum
GTATGTCCAACAAGGGTAATCAAACTATATATCGATATTGTTTGACTCATGATGACCTTAACTGATTTAACTCCTAAAAGAGATCAAGGTTAGATAATTGAGTATGTCGTGGATATACCCAATTAGACTCCAACCTAGAAGGTTAGTTAAGAAAATGAGAGGTATCTCATTATGTCTTGATTAAAGTTCTAAATTTGGTAAAAATATCTTGAAGATTATTATTGACAAATGCCTAGAACTGTTAAGTGTATCTTGTTGGACACCTAAAGGAAACGATGGGGTGCCATTTCTACAACCACACGAGAACAAAGTTTTTGTTGCTCCTCATGTTGAGTTATTTGAGAATAGTCTCAAATGTATAAGAAACGAGTGGGAGTATTATAGGTCTTGAATTACTTCAAGAAGAAGATACATAAACCTTCTAAATGCACTAACGAATGTATACTAAGGATAAACATGGAAATGATAAACCTTAGAATGATGATTACTCATATTCATAGATCCGCATGGATACCTCATGATATGTTTTCTATATCAATGGTGAAGATCATGAGTTAGAAGATCATTATGAACCTGTTAACCATATGAGATGCATTATTAGATCTTAGATTTAATGAATGGCTCAAAGACTATGAATGAAGAGATGTTGTCCTAAAGGAGATAATCATATTCTTGGAATTTGTTTCATCTTTAACCTATCGATTTCATGATGAGGTTTAAATGAGTTTCCTTTTAGAGAAGACTCATAAGGATAATATTTGTATACGTATTTATTGCACGTCAAATGACATAAGTGTTTACTCATACTCAAGTATTTGATTATGATTAAAACTTCCTCATTTATGAACTTTAAATATATAAAGATGATAGAATTGTCATACTTGTTTTCTTGGAAGGAAATATGACAAATTGGATTTCAAGAACTCTTTATTAATTGATTACTCAGCGAGGACGATATGTAATCAAAATAAAGTTTTATGAATCCAATGTAATCTTTAGAAAGCATAAAAAATGCTAGAATCCAAGTATGGATTAAAAGCATACATCTAATGAGCATACTCTTAAGTTTAATTGTTAAATAAATCACTTGTTGGATTTGATTTTTAATTATAAATAAGATAGCTCATGAGTACATCTCAAAGCTAGTGAAAGTAATTGTTTTTACTTTTCTAAAATAGATTATTTTATTAAACATAATTAGAAACATATTATCTAAGTAAGATTTTATCCTTTAGATTGAAATAAAGTTTCTTGTAAATATTTTAGAAAATGAAACATGAAATCTTGAAATAATATGTTTGATACATTAAACATATGTGGTGAATTAAGTGCGAGTACAATATGAATTATCATTGAGTGACGCTCGAATGATCTATCTCACTTGGTGAGATTGAACACATAAATGGAAACCTTAAGTCCCACTAAAGGGTTATTTATGTACATCATATTGTGTATGGGTGATTTGACAACATTAGAATCTAATTAAAAGATATTAGAAGGAACATTCTAATTAATGTTTAAAATTCATTCCTAGAATTAATAATGAAGATACTATGGATATACATTGTGGTAATCATAGTAAGATCATTATAATCAACAAATCTTAGGTTTGTATGATTTCCAAACATTATTAAAGAAGTGTTCAGAATTTACGGTAGGTTAGCATAGTGTTGTTTGTATACACTAGTGTTTGTTTTAATTAAGATGATACTCAATCTTTGTGAAAGCAAGTTTTTGTTGGCTACATATGCTTGGTTTAAAAGCATAGTTGCATAATATTATATTAAAAGAATAAGAATACTTTACAGTTTGGAAAAGTGTTGAAATGACTGTCTTCATTAGGATGTTTTGTGTATGTCATACATCTTATAGAACGTAATGTGACTAGACTCGTGTAAGTGATACTTATAAGTGAGTGCACACTTACAAAATAACAATCATCATAATATTGAAATAAGTATTCTCAAAGTCACACAAGATCATGACCTAGTTGATTTGTTTATGGAACATATGCCTTACCACTAATTGTGATTGTTGTGGATAAGACATTAGTACTTAACTAGGATAGTCATGCATTGATCTTATTTGGTATTTGGATAATGGAATTGTAAGCAGTTGTATCAAACAATGAATTGACATACGTGGTATGATCATTTTCATTTATATTTCTGTGTTCTATATTTGAATGTTTAAATCCTTAAATAAATTTATTTATTCTAATAACAATATGGGAAATATTGTTAAGATAGAGATGGTGGGGGGTTGTTGTTATAGGGCTAACCCACATGAGCATGTTAATTTCTATCAAAACATGCTAAGGACCTTTGACATCGCTCTTGTCTCCTACACCCGTTTTGTTTCAAATCCGTGGAAAAGAAGAACCCGAACAAAACCCGAAGACCTCCGTCAACGGAAAAAGTGCAAAATCCAAATATGGAAAATACGCGCACATGTCCCATCTCCGGGGAAGAAGATTTCCCATTATTCATTGAAATTCCCAAAACCAAAAAGCAAAGAAAACGCATTAAAGTTGAAATTCAAGGATCCTAATTACTCCAAGTCCAACGACGTAATCAATCTAAACTTCCATATCCCGATAGGATGAAAGTGAAGAGAACGATAAACCAAGGTGCTCAACCATAGCCTTTTCTTGCAGATTTTCAAACCAACTCCTTAATAGAGATTGATTGAAAGATGCTCTCCGAGACGAAAGATGCCAAAGTTTTAAAAATGGTTAAGCTCGTTGTCTTAAGGGAACAAAAAGAAGCTCGAAGAGATCGCCATCACAACCGTGAATGCTGAATGCTCTGCTATCATCATGAACAAAGGTCCCGAGAAGCTCGAAGATCCAGGAAAATTTCTTATCCCATGTGCTTTACAAGAGCTCAATAGGACTAGTGCTTTAGCCAATTCCAGAGCTAGCATTAACCTTTTACCTCATTCTATCTATAAGCAACTTGGGCTTGAAGCTTTGACTCCTACTCGAATGACACTCCGAGCTGTGCCAAAACATTCCATATCGCACCCGATGGGTATAGCCGAGGATGTTGTAGTTAGAGTTGATGGTTTCACCTTTCTTGCGGATTTTGTTATGGTTAATTTTCAACCAGACCCAAGAGTGCCTATTATTTTAGGAAGACCTTTCCTTCGCACCGCAAAAGCTCTCATTGATTTGTACGAGGAAAAATTGACTTTAAGAGTAGGAAAGGACGAACTTGTTTATTATGCCGAGAAATCTAAAGAAGAAACAAGATAAGCATTATTGTTCACAAAGCCAAAAAATTTGCTGTAATCGATTTCTCAAAAGTATGATCCCGTTATAGGGTGGACAGTACCCCTACTCATTCTGATGATCCATCTTCCTAGTTTTCTCCCAGTTGAAGACTAGTGATAATTTTGAGAAGTTCACCGATGAACTTGCTCCTCTTGATTCGTTACCAATGGGTAATGATAATTCGACTCTTAAGAAGGACTTGCAAAAAGAGAATTTTCAAGTTTATTCAAATCCTCTTTTTGAATTTGATGACAATTTCAAATCTAGCACCATAAATCCTCTTTTTTGAAGAAGATGTCGAGATCAAAAATTCCAACGTTTCTGATGAACCAGTTTTACTCAACACACCTTTATCCGGATAAAGGTGTGAGTGTTGTTGGCTCCCATAAGAACAACAATATGAGATCGATGCATTTTCTTGGCCATAGAAGTTTCTTCTAACTTTAAGGAAGGTTATTTCGATTCAGAAGGAGACGTAACTTTTCTTGATAATTGTGCTTGTGACGATACTAACCATAATCTCGCTTCCGAAGTGATTTCCAATCATGAACCAGATCAAAATGAATCTTCGATTACGTTTTCTCCAAGAAGTGATCCTCTTCACCATGAGTTCGCCGGAGAAGTCATTACACTTCCTTCAAGGAATGATCATGAATTTGAGGAATATCTTAGTCTTATGACAGTGCTTTGTGAGATTTCAACTTCCCAGTCACAGGGAAATGTTCATGCTAATCAAAGTTCAGTTATCGAGTCTCTTCCCGTATCTCCTATCCCCGTTGAGGAAAGTGAGCCACTCAAGAAGAAATTGATATTTTCCTTGCTCCAAATGATTTAATTCCACCTGGTGTTGAGAATGATGATTTCGAAGATGAAGTTAATGAGTTACCTAACCTTGATCATCAAGATGATCCGTCAGTTCCTCGTCCTCCACCGGAACCACCAGATGTTGAGAAATGTCTTGAACCCAAAGCGGGTATTTTGATAACCAAAGTGTTTAAGGTTGTTTTTCGAATCACATGATTTAATGGCGTATATTTTACCCACCTCTATCCCACCCTTGTTACAGATTTTACATTCATTTCCCATTCCTCATATTTCCTCCTTGGGAGTGTAAGACACATTTTTGACCCCGGCCATCGTCGACGTTTCTAGAGCCGGGGCAATTTTTTTCAATGGACAAGTTTCTTTCTAAAGTATTGTGCTCTCCCTAAGTCCTGTATGTTTTAGATTACACATATCCTTTTCCTTATAAAAAAAAAAAAATAATTATAAAAAAAAAAAAAAAAAAAAAAAAAAAAAAAAAAAAAAAAAATATAAAAACAAGGTTAAAATAACCAAAAAACAGGACTTAAAATAACCAAATCTATGCTTGTTTGCTAATTATGTTATGCAGGAACGGATATCTAAGAAAAGGACAAAAAACGAAGCCAAAAAGACAAAACCAGACACGGAATGGAAAAGCGTGAAAAAGACAAAGTCAAGACAAAGCCCAAGTGTGAAAAAGTCAATCAAAGTCATCCCCGATAAATCCAAAGTCAAAAAGTGAAGAAAAATAAAGCTTAGGGGCCAAAATTTGCCGAAGTCCCCCTAACTTATTAAATTGAAGAAATGAAGACCAATGCATGTGAGGACCCACTCTTCTGCCAGTTTGCAACCAAAGAAATACCACAAGGGGTTTCCTAGCCAAGGCTCAAAAGTCCATATACCAAAAGGACTTTAACATTCAATACACTAGTATGAGCACGGTACCTGAACCGGTACCGAACCCGTACCGTATTTTGGTGGTACACGGATCTTTTTTTTTTTTTCTCCCCCCGAGCATAAATTATTGTCCCTGGTAACCGTACCGAACGGGATATGGGGTACCGGTACTCCCGGTACCAAGGTACGGACCGGTACCAGGGAAATCGATGGGTTTTTTTCCTCCCCGTTTTTTTCGGTAAATCCCCGATTTTGGTACCGTTCCCTTACCGAACTTTGTAGACCCCTAATTTTTTTTTTTTCTCGAATCAATGGTACCGTTCCCTACCGGTATACCTGATTCGGTACCGTTCGGTACTGAACAACCGTACGGTTTCCGTTTCGGTACCGGGGAATCGGGTCTATATGCTCATCCCTACAATACAGCTATTCTAAACACTTAAGGGGGGTGTTTTCTTCTTTCCTCTTTTTTCTTTCTTTCTGTCCAAAATTCCAAACTTTAATAAACACAAGGACGCGTATTTGCAATAACAACTATAACCTTGGAGGACCACGTTTTGTGACAAAAATCCCCAAACCTGCACCCTGTTTTTGAAGTACAGTTAACTTCCACAACCTTTTCCCCCCGCCAAAGCTTAATTAAACCCCCAAAAAAAAAAAGAGAAAAACAAACAGAAAACAAAACAAAGAAAAAAAGAAAAGTAAAAAAAAAAAAGAAAAAAAAACTCAGTGGGGGGGTGATGGTAATCTCATGGCCACAGTGATAGTTAGTATGTTATACTATAGACTAAGTCCAGGAATACTGCCACATCACATGTTATTCAGCGAAATGAGGTTGCACACACTATCGCTCACAATACCCACCTTTGTATACCAACTTATCGGATCGGCGTATAATTGGGAGCACACAGCATGGCTTGTATATAACTCTCTATTGACTTCTACTACCTTCACACTTAGTCACTGAGACAATAGTCACAGCGCTTTTCTCCAATGTATGCGCACTAAGTCTATTTAACACTTGAGATTCATCAAGACCAAATAACACTACTCAGTACCCTATACCAAACATAGTGCAACGTTCATAAGGGCTATCTCTTCACCTGACAGTGTTCTTCTGCACAGCGTCAAACTGCGTGGTCGAACAGATTTATGCTCGATCTGAGTCTGAGCCATATACAATTTGCTCTCAATCCAAACACACCGGTTCTGCGGGCAGTCTTTAGACTAATCTTTACCTGGAGGTACCCCGCGACAGGCGTGGATCAGATGTTGTTACTAATGCGCCAAACGTTACTGCAGCCCAAACACCGTGCTAAGTATAAAGTATGTCGCATTCACTCTTTTACCGTAATAACAGGTAAATACCATCAGATCAAAACACTGGCATGCGACGAAACAAATTGTTAGAACATGGAACCTTGACTATGTCTCGACTTTCCAGACGAGCCATGATTTATACTACACATTGCATACTCTAAAAACACAACAGAGACTTAGAGACTAAACTAAAACCAAGACTCAACGAGTTGACAGATTCAGTTATGCGGGAAACTGTCTTGCACTCTACAGAGTATTGAATCTAAGAACAGCAATTGCATAATTGTGTTGCCAGAACCATAATACTCGATCTCTTGGTATATTAAATGCATATAATTACTAATAGAGCGAAAAAAACTGTACGGCACACAGCGGGAGCCTGTAATCTAGCGCTCTTTGCGTGCTAGACAGCTTATTAACTGTAATATAGAGATATCATCTGGACACAGAGAAAATACGTGTCCTAATAGTGCGTTGTTATTTGAGTTATAAGTCCATTGTATGAGGATCCATAATAACTCTAGTTGATACAAGTATATAACATCGATCGATATACGATTTTTTATTCTATTAAGAGAACAGTGAGCAGTAATTTATCTATCTTCAATATACAAGCTATCCAGTCTATCTATTCAATAGATTATATTCATTAATAATAAACTATTATATAAAATCTGTACTACATATAATGTGTATATACACTCTTTTCATTTTATATATAGCACACATTCTCTGATAAAAATACGATTTCAAAGTATATCATATAGCTGTTAAATTATTACAGTTAACTCATACATTTTTATTATTTTTCTCTGAGTATTCACAAAAGAGTATTATACTAGATCATTTGTTACTAGAAATTCACTTCTAAAAACATAATCCAGAGATAACCACGCGTATACAATTTCAGTTAATATCAGGTATTCTAGCGCCAAAACATATTACAAACTTATAACAAGACTGGTCTCTATTTACAATTAAATAAGCGGAGACAATTAAAAGTACATTCATACCTAACTAAAAGTCTAAAATTTAAGAGCGCAATAAACGTGACACAAGAGCGAGTCACAACACACCCAACGGGAAAATAGAGAAGTCTATGAATACTGTACAGGAGTAACATGTGCCTATGTGCTCTGGGAGATACAATTGAGGTAAACAAAGGAAGATCGATCAAACCAAGGAATGTGATGAATTCTGTACAAAGATTAGCGTAAAAATTAGGTACTAGACTTTACTCACAATATACGAGATATTGTCTGTAGCTCAGGTTTTCTCTTCTATCACAGCACAATCAAACAACTTGGTATACTAGAGGAAGGGGCATCAAAGGTGAGAATATGGCGTATAAGAGTTACATCAGCCTTATTATTGGGATAAAATGCACACCGTAGATTCTCTTCTACAACCACTTTTTCGAGGTACATCTCATTCATTTCCTCTAGAGAGCACACAATAGGAGAGGTGCCCACAGGGTCACCCATGACATTTCTCGTTCTTCAATAACTATACACATTATCCTCCTTGGTATGCGTTTTTAACTTTTCTTTATGACATCTTCTCTCTACACTTTTGATTCTAATGGGGTACAAATTACTTTGCTAAACTCCACTATCGCGCATTATAACTTCAAAACATAGAGCTCTTCTCATAAGGTGTACACTTATTATCGTTATACCGAATCGTATCATCTCTACTCTGATGTCCGTTTTAGTTTAATCTCTTTTTTTAAAAATCAATAGCTTATTGCACTCAACACAGATATTAGAATATTGTATTGCAAGCGTTTCAATCTCTACTATCTACAACTTTCAAAACATTAAAGTCGACTGTGATCTTATACGATCCACTATATAGTTATTATATACATCACCACTCTCTGTATACAATCATATATTACATTCATACTATTTTAATTCATTATCTATATCATAGATCACTATAATATAATCAAACAGCTCATACATATACTAATTATATCTTGACCACTTTTTATGAAGAGAGTCTCTACATCAATTTTTATAAGCCTGTCTTATAATACATACTAGAAATAATAATATAGATGCAACATAACAATTTAAGACTATGTTCGTATATAACATATATGAGCACTAGATAACTTTTATATAAATCACGGATTTCATTGACATAAAGCAACAAATCAACAAGCAGATTCCGCGACATTTGATGGCGACATGATCATATGGCGCCCATTGACATAAATAAGTATACATTATAACTTTGAATGATATAAGATCTCTGTCTACTCAACACAATGATTCGAGTCTAATACTTGCACTTACACAGGAGCATGTCTTTCCTGATAACAACAGACCTTCTACACCTTTTAATATTGGTATTCATTCTAGTACCTATACCTTTGTTTGTATTTAGACAACAATGATAAATTTGGTATATGGATCATATAGTCCCATTCATAGTTTAATCAATTTAGTTCTACCCTTGCATCTGTTTGAATCATGATTTATGACCAAACGTAAATAAGAATCATCTTCTAACTACACCTTGGTACATGGCCACGGTACACATCTGATCAAGCCTACGAGGAGAGGGCCCCAGTAAGTATCTACTCGACCCAAACACTGTGGAGGAACAAATTCTATTAGACTACAAAGTGGTTCGTCGTTTACTTTTCTACAACACTTCAGAAAATAGCCCTAATAACTACCTTTGAACAGACTAAGTGGTATGCTTAATAAATCAAGAAAGGCTATCACATACATGCTAAAACCTGCTTGCATATCAGTCAATCTAATGATAAACATAACTTCCACCCGATTGTGTAAATTCACCCAATAACTCCGATCCCTAAAATTGAATCTTAGACACAGGTTGGGTGTATTCCATATTCAAAACCTCAGACTGAATAACATGTGAAGTTGGCAGTAACATCTTTACATAGTCTCTAGAATACAACGCAAACACTTCACATTTTCTTATCTAACAATATTCCCCAAATTGTTAAACTGATAATATGACATATAGTTTAGAATAAATAAATTTATACCAGGATTTAAACATGCAATATATAACACAAACCAGTATATCAATTCATTAATGTAATACAACTGCTTACAGATTCTGATACCAAATACCGAATTTTATACCATGCATGATGATTCCTGTTAAGTGCTAATGTCTTAACCACAAACAAAACACAATAGCTGTAAGTGCATAGGTTCCATGAACATATCAACTAGGTCATGATCATGTGGGACTTTGAGAATACTTATTTCAAAAAATTCACGAATAGTGAAGTACTTTGAATAATTATGATGATTGTTATTTTGTAAGTGTTTACTCACTTATAAGAATAACTTAACCTGAGTCTAGTCACATTTAACATTCCATAAGACATCCTAATGGAGATAGTCATCTCAATAGTTTTCCAAACTGTAAAGCATCCTTATTCTTTTAATATAGTATTATGCAACTATGCTTTTAAACCAAGCATATGTAGTTAGCGAAAAATTTCTTATACAAAAATTGAGTATCATCTCAATTAAAACAAGCACTAGTGTACACAAACAACACTATGCTAAGCCACCGTAAATTTTGAACACTTCTTTAATAATGTTTTGATATCACACAAACCCAAGGTTTGTTGGTCATAATGATCTTACTATGATTACCACAATGCATATCCATAGTATCTTTATTATTAATTTTAGGAATGAATTCCTAATCTAAAATTAATCAGTTGGTTCCTTCTAATATCTTTCAATTAGATTCCAATGTTGTCAAATCACCCATACACAATATGATGTACATAATGAATCCTTTAGTGGGACTTAAGATTTCCATTCATGTCTTTAATCTCATCAAGTGAAATAAATCATTAGATTTTTACTCAATGATATTTCAAATTGTATTCAGACTTAATTCACCACATATGTTTAATGTATCAAACACATTATTCCAAGGTTTCATGTTTTATTTCCTAAAATACTTACAATAAACTATTTAATCTAAGGGATAAAATCTTACTTAGATAAATAAATTGTTTCTGATTATGTTCAATAACATAATCTATTTTAGAAATGTAAAAACAAATTTACTCCCACTAGTTTTGAGATGTACTCATGAGATATCTTATTTATAATTAAAAATCAAATCCAACAAGTGATTTATTTAACAATTAAAACTTAAAATTATGTTCATTAGATGCGTGCTTTTAATCCATGCTTGGATTCTAGCACTTGTGTATACTTTCTAAAGATTATATTGGATTCACAAAACCTTATTTGATTACATATCGTCCTCGCAAGGTAATCAATTAATAAGAGTTCTTGAAATCCAATTTGTCATATTTCGTTCCAAGAAAACAAGTATGACAATTCAATCATCTTTATATATTTAAAGTTCGTAAATGAGGAAGTTTTAATCATAATCAACTACTTGAGTATGAGTAAACACTTATGTCATTTGACGTGCAATAAATATGTATACAAATATTGTCCTTATGAGTCTTCTTCTAAAACGAAACTCATTTAACACCTCAATCATCAAAACGATATGTTAAAGATAAAACAAATCCCAAAGAATATATGATTATCTCCTTTCAGACAACATCTCTTCATTCAAAGTCTATGATTATTCATTTAAATCCAAGATCAAATATTGCATTTCCTATGGTTTAGCAGGTTCATAAGAATCCGTATAAACTCAAATCTCACCATTGATAAAGAACATATCATGAGGGTAACGATCTTAAGAATAAGTAAATATCATCTACAGGTTCATCATATTCAGTTAGGCCTTAAATGGCAAATCCGCTAGTGCGTTTACAAAAGGTTTAAATATATCTTCTTCTTGATTAATTCAAGACCCTAACAAACTCTTAACTTGTTTTTTAGCAAGGTGAGACACCCCCTCTCTTCTTGTATATTATGAGACTATTATGAAATACACAGCATGACGAGCAATAGAAACTTTGTTCTCGTGTGGGTTGTAGAAATGGTATCCCATCGTTTCCTTTGGGTATCCACCAAGATACACTTAACAGTTCTAGGCATTTGTCAATAATAATCTCCAAGAGATTTTTACCAAATTTAGAACTTCAATCAAGGACATAAATGAGATACATCTCATTTATCTTACTTAAAATTAACCTTCTAGTTGGAGTCTAAGTGGGTATATCCCACAACACCCTCAATTATCTAACCTTGATCTCTCTTTTAGGAGTAAGATAAGTTTTTAGGTCAGTCATGAATTCAAAATATAATCAATATATAGTTTGATTACCCTTGTTGAACAAACCATAAAATGTGGTACTCCAATAAGATTGATCTTATACTTTTATGGCTTTTCCTATTATACCAACTTAAGTTAAAACGTAATGGTATCAATAGTATTACTAAGCCAATTGCATCCTTTTATAAGTCTTTTGAGCAAGTCAATGACTTAATGTGTAGTAAACCTAACAAGTAGACCATAAAACATCCAATATAATTACTATTTTGCTTATAAGTCTTTGACCAAGTCAATGACTATATGTACATGTCTTTAACAAGAAGACATAACAAGATAACTTTTTACTTTACGTTATAATTTCTTTTCACAAGTAAAGGACTTAATGTATATGTCTTTAACTAGAAGACATAACAATTATTAAACTAAAGTAAATTAATAGTAAGTTCAAGTTAATTTCAAACTTCATGCTTATGATTTCTAAGAAAACATAATCATGTAGCTTATCTTTTTGTCTTGTCACGTTCTCTTAATAGGGCTACTTACATTCAATGTGTAGGAGTCCTAGTAGAGTAATAGTTTTCTTACTTTGCAGTCAAGAAACCATTAGTCATATTATTGTAAGTTGTTCTTTGCACACAATAAAGATTTCTCCTACTTGTGCAGGTACAACTTCTTTGAATAAAACAACACCACACTAGTTAGTTTGTTTGTATTTACAATATGGCAGTGTCAAGCTCATAGCTAGTGTATATATAGAACTCCATCTATTAATAAGGAATTGTGCATAACTATCAAAGATAACATTAAACGGAAGCGACATCTCAAAGGCAACAAGTTATCAAAGATAATACACAGTGATTCTTTACTAAATAAAGATGTTTCACACTTGGAAATTAATTTATTATTTCAAGCCAAGCCAGAAATAAAGTAGGATGCCTATGAGGTAAACATCTCATAACTCTTACTAAATTTGACAACATTGCAAGTTAGTCATTTTCATTTATAAAATGCATTACTCCCACTGGATCTGGCAACATTATGAGTGTTCCTTCACTAGTGAAATTAATTGTAATTTATCTTTCCATTTATTAAATATCTACACATTATTGCTAATGTGAGTCACATGGACTAGTAAGCAAGGTACTTAGATATGCAAGTAAGTATGTTTAAGTTCTACCCATCTCAGCTGTTTATTAACTTGAAAAATTGGTATGCAATTTCTCATTTATCCGCTCACTTTGCCTCAAGGGTGTGCAACGTCTCCTATTACTGGTTTAAAGAAACAACTATAGACACGAGTTCTCTTGTTATATCCTTTTCCAGTATTGTGGTGATATTTCCGTCTTCCAATCAAACCTCATAAATTTGTATTGTTTACAACAAGATATTTTAATCTTGGTAGCTATAGACACAAGTTTTCTAGTTATCCAAGTTTCTTATTATGATTTAAAGATTTTAAAAACTAAATAAGGATATTGAAGCAATCTTGAAAGAATAAGAAGTCTAATTAACTTAGCTTGTAAGTTTGGTATGACGATTAGAATTTAGGATAGTTCTTTCATTCCCATTATAACTTTTCCATAAGTAAAAGTATAGGAAATAGTCATATTTTTCCAAGGAAAATAGACACGATTTATCTTTCAACAAGTAAAGAATAAACCCTTGTTTACGGTATACGTTGCATTAATACATTAAGGGAACTTGCAAAGTTCATTTTTAGTATTTTCGATAATTCGTCCCTTAAAAATTAACTACCCATGTTTATATTTAATTAAACAATTAATTTTTATAAGGGT
Organism: Tanacetum coccineum; assembly: GCA_026074375.1. Classification (NCBI taxonomy): domain Eukaryota; kingdom Viridiplantae; phylum Streptophyta; class Magnoliopsida; order Asterales; family Asteraceae; genus Tanacetum; species Tanacetum coccineum. Next base: position 13,306 of record BQNB010163929.1, read on the forward strand.
CTAAGATCCAACTTGGCGTTCTGCCATTAATGCAGTCGATCTACTAGAAATGGTAAACTCAAAAGGTAATCCGCGGGAGATAATTGCCAACACGTGCAACTCTTAGCTTTTATGGGGCACAAGGTATCGTCATCCAGAATTACAATGTCAAGTAGCATGTTTAACCCCATCTTATGCCTCGGGTCGAATTTCTGAACAACCATACTCGATATAAGTCGTCCAATACAAATTAATAATTTTACAGTCTCAAGTCTGACCATACGATTGTTATATTACCTTGTTTTGCAAAATTTACCTAAAATTGTTTTAGAGTAAAAATACAAACTCAAGTGATTTCATACTTGGATGGCAAATGACTTAATTTTAAGGTATATATTTGATAAATCAAGTGTTACCAAAATTATGTATAAGGAAACATGCATACAACCTTATAACACTAGTAATGTTTAAAACATTTCTATTTTCGTTTTAAAACCCTCTATAATTAGAAATCTCATAATTTTATAAACCACATGCTATTTATAAAATTAGGGTTACTATGTTTACAACATTTCTAAGTAAAAGTAAACTTACTACGGATAAGGTTAATTCCCCAAGGGAAATAATCAAACCCTAGTAACGATTACGACATACTTTACATATTGTTAAAACATTTATGTAAAATTGTTTATTCTTGCGTTGTTCTGTCGCGGGTTCCTTTGCGGAAACCACTAAACCCATGCGTTATAGAACGTTGCAAGAAATAACAAGTTTACTTATATACCCCATGATTTAGCAAAGTGTACATATCAATATATATACAATAAGCATTTTAATCGAGTATTTTAGTCCATATTAATTTTTGAAAATTATTTTTGCATAAATATATATAAAAACGCCACATATATATAAACTAGCAAAACCAATTCAAACAATTAATCATACTAAACACGATCAATGCACGTAATTAAACCAGCATTCAGCAAAAGGCTTCTCATCTTTTGCAATTAGTTAATTCACATAGCAAAGATTTTATGCATACCAAATAAACAAGCATGCATACAAGATATATTTAGCTTAGTAACCATGGTTTACATGCATGTAA
>BQNB010163931.1:0-10564 GCA_026074375.1 Tanacetum coccineum
AAATGTGCAATATGACAGTGAATACATGCAATAGATAAGATACCAACGTAGAAACACATGCTATCGAAGGTCCATAGATTCACCACTAATATAGATACCAACACTCTTAAAGATCCAAGCTTCTAAGTTAACACGCACCTAAATCTTACCAACTAGAGCTAAACATAGGGCGAAAGATCACAAGTTCGCAAGTTCACAAGATCACAAGATCACAAAATCACAAGATACCTCACAATACGACATATGATCCACATACAAGTTCTACCAATCTCATGTCATTCACATAGCAGTCATAGGCACATAGCATTGTCCAAAATGATAAAAGTTTCGCACAGTAAGAAAACAAGGTCAAAAACAGATTTGAGTATTATTTTCCCCCAATGGAAAAAGAGTTAAAATATATATTTTTCGTCTTTTAGTCGACTTATTAAAATAATAATATTTTATTATTTTGTTGTAAAAGTAAGTTTTGAGTAAAAATCTAAGTATAGGATCTTTACGAAATTTCGGCATGACCCGTTCGTTTATACAACGCTTTCCAAGGTTTCAAACCTCAAATTTAAACACTTTTTTCCAATTTCACCATATTCCGACAAAATGCCAAAAATCTATATTTCGCAACATTTACCAAAACATGTTTCCTCAAACGAATAATTCACATATATGTAATTATATAAGTACGTTTCACTTTCAAAAGTCCGTTCTAATCACGTAAAACGACTAATTTTCACTTATTGAGCCTTAAGGGCCAATAGAGGTCCAAAACGTTATTTTAAAGTTCTAAGATCCGATTAGGCCCAATATCATATAAAATATCAAATATAAGTCCGAGAAATAAACCACAATGTAAGCCAAGACTCACGGACCAAGACCAAGCCAATGATTGGTTTGTCTTATTGGGTTGTGGCCCCATTAAGCCGAAAATAAGCTATCTGTAGCTTATTTTAAACTCGTTAAGCTTTGTTAGGCCTTAAATATCATACTAAGCTATAACCAAAAGCCACAAAGATAAGCCAGACCACAATAAGGACCACAATAAGCCGCGGCTTATTGGGCCTTATTGGGCCTTATTGGGCCGTGAGCTTTATAAGCCTAAAGTAAGTCCATTAAGCTTTTAAATAAGCTAATAAGCTACATAGTTCATTTAGATATAAAAATAAGCTATCAAAATACACTTATAACAATGAGATACCATAGATTAATAACCAAAACCTTGGTTCCTTAAACCCTTAGCCAACCGAATGTTAGTAAGCTCAAAATAAGCCGAATATGCTTATTTTTATGTTAGACCAAAAATAAGATATATAGTATCTAAATGTTTTTCAACCATCACAACCACAACATAAAAATGATAAACCCTTGTACCCTTTGTTTCTTGTTCGAACCAAACCAAACTCTCCTTTATTTACATTCAAAAATTTTAGCTTGCGATTTATAGAAAACGCACCGTACAAATTTCATCTATGCATCATAAGAACTCTAAAAGTACAAGAATATTTGTGAAAAAGATAACTTACAAAAAGGGTTTTGAAAGCGAGTTAAGACACGATCTGACAACCCAAACGTTGTTTAAATGACCCGAATACTAGAATCAAACCACTACTCATAAATCTTCATGTTCTTGATCAAGTTGCAAAATTTTTAAGTGTGTGTGTGTGTGTTATAATCGGACGAGCACAAGAGAGCACCAAAAGTGTGTGTGTGATGTTTTAAAATGAGGAATGTGTGTTAAGGATTAAGACAAATGATATAGTACCAAAGTTGGGACACAAGAGCTAATAACTAGCCACCCTTGTCCCCTCTTGGGTTTGACCGAATATGGCATCCAAGGGAGGGTTGAGTTGCTTCTTTTTTTGTCGGGTTCCCTCAAGACTCATTAATCACGACTTTAAAATGCTACCCGAAGCTTCCTATTATTTTTAATGAACTCCAAAATACTTTTTCATGAATTTAGAATCTTTACACGACATATTTCACAATCAAATTGACTTAGATTTGGTTTGAACATTAACGGACGTGTCAGGACTCGTTATAAGGTATCTCAAGCTATACACGGGACAAACCTCCTAGAACATGATCATATAGATAAAATCCTCTAAAAATGATTAACATAAGCACATATCACTAAGATAACCAAGATCAACATAGATTCATCACCGTCAACACGGTAATTACTCAAACGAAACTAACAAAAGTCAAATAGTCAAAGGACTAAATTAGAACATATAGATCTTAAAAAAGTGCAAGGGTTACATTCTACCCCCCTTAAAAAGAATTTCGTCCTCGAAATTTAACTAGTACTAAAGCTAAAAAGATGCGGGTACTTGAGTTTTATTTGATCCTCACGCTCCCATGTGAACTCAAGTCCTCATTTTAAATTCCATCGAACCTTGACGATGGCAATCCTACTCCGCTTAAATTTCTTGAACTCCCTCTCTAAGATTTCCACAGGCTGTTCCATAAAGTTTAACTTAGCATCAACCTGGATCTCATCCAATGGTATCTGTAGTGTTGGGTCAGCCAAACACTTCCTAAGATTCGACACGTGGAACGTGTCATGAACACCATTAATTTCTTCCGGTAGTCTAAGTCTATAGGCTACAGGACTGATCCGCTTATTAATCTCAAAAGGTCCAACGAATCTAGGTGCTAGTTTCCCTTTCTTCCTAAAGCGTACCACACCTTTCCAAGGCGACCCTTTGAGCAAAACATGCTCACCTACACTAAACTTTAAAGGTTTCCTCTTTTTATCGGCATAGCTTTTCTGACGATCACGTGCAACTTTAAGTCTATCCTTGATCTGTAAGATCTTCTTAGTAGTTTCTTACACTAGCTCAAGTCCTATCAGTTATCCTTCTCCAACTTCTACCCACATGATCAGTGAGCGGCACTTTCTACCATACAAGGCTTCGAAAGGTGCACACCTCACACTAGAATGATAACTATTTTTATATGAAAACTCAACTAATGGAAGATGAACATCCCAATTTCCCTCGAAGTCAAGGACGCATGCTCTAAGCATGTCTTCCAAGGTCTGGATAGTACGCTCACTCTGACCGTCGGTCTGAGGGTGGTAAGCCGTACTCATGTCTAACTTAGTTCCTAATGCCTCTTGCATTGTTTGCTAAAACCTTGATGTAAAACGTCTATCACGATTAGATATGATTGAGATTGGCTCATCGTGCCTAGCAACGATCTCATTCAGATAGAGTCTAGCTAACTTATCTATCTTATAGTCCTCACGCATAGGTAGAAAATGAGCAGACTTAGTCAATCGGTCTACAATGACCCAGATTGTGTCATGCCCACTACTAGTCCTTGGTAGTTTCATAAGAAAGTTCATTGCTATTCTCTTCCATTTCCATTCAGAGGTCTAAGTTTGCTGTAGTAAGCCAGATAGCCTCTGATGTTCAGCCTTCACCTTCAAACAAGTTAAACATTTGCTCACATACATAGCTGTTTTCATTCCTGGCCACCAGTACATATCCCTAAGATCATAGTACATCTTGTTAGGTCCTAGGTGTACAGAGTACTTCGACTTATGGGCTTCATCCATTATTAGGGTTCTTACATCACCCTTCAAAGGAACCCATAGTCGATCCAGGTAATACAATGCTCCATCACTCCTACGTTCTATCAGTTCATCTAGTCCTCTCTGCAATCTTGCAGACTCATCATATCTCTCCTTCTGAGCCGCTAGTATCTTATCCTTGATACTCGACTGAAGGGTCATGTTCATAGCTCTAATCCTCCTAGGTTTGATCCTCTCTTTCTTACTCAGTCCATCAGCTACTACATTTGCCTTACTATGATGGTAGCGAATTTCGCAATGATAGTCCCTGAAAAGCTCTATCCAGCGATGTTGACGCATGTTCAATTCCTTTTGGTTAAAGATATGATGAAGACTCTTATGATCAGTATATATAACGCTCTTTGTCCCATACAAGTAGTGTATTTAGATCTTAAGAGCAAACACAACCGCGCCTAATTCTAAATCATGGGTGGTGTAGTTTTTCTCATGGATTTTTAACTGCCTAGATGCATATGCTATCACCTTACCTGTTTGCATCAATACATAACCTAATCCTAAGCCTGATGCATCACAATACACTATAAAATCTCCCGGTCCATAAAGAGAGCTAGAACATGCGCATTACACAACTTATCCTTCAAAGTTTGAAATGCCTTTTCTTGTTCCTCACTGATGACATTAAATAACGTCTATTTTATAGCATCATTTATCCCATGTTATTAACCCATTTTATATAGTTATTGCAAAGAATTGTTACTTAATCGTTTATATTTGAGAATTGCAGTAATTATGGAGTACTTGGTGAATATTAGCAAAAGGCGCGCATTCTGGAGCTTAAATAAAGATATTTTGAAGATTAATATTCTAAACGACCAATACGCCGTATCCATCAAGGAAGATACAGCGTATCCGTTCCTGCATTCACCAAAGACCACAAAGGAATAAAGCTCAATACGCCATATCCAGAAGACCAATACGCCGTATTGGAAATATGGAATGAATATAATATTCTGGAAGATATCAAGCATGGTCCCTACTCCAAGAAATCCCCAATACGTCGTATCCAATCCTTGGATACGCCGTATTGAACCAACTTCCAAACCTTATAAATAGAAAACTCAAAAACGAGTTTTAAGTGTGCTAAATCATATTTTTGATACCTAAATCATGAAAGTCGATTTTCAGAGGAGAAAAAGAACAGAAGAGGTCGAGAAATGCTATCAATTCCATAGGAGACAACGTGTAATTTCGTATACTTTAGAATGGTTTTTCTGTTTTTAGTATGCCATCGTTAACTCGTTAGCTTCACCATTGGCTAAATAAGTTAGCTCTTGGTATTTATATGACGTTTTTAGGCTTAATACCTTTGAGTATATAGCCATTATGTATGAAGATCTGATGTTTTGATATTTGTTTTGATCTCGAGTTTCTTAATTTAACTAAATGCTTGTTTATTATTAGTCAATTATATTAAGTTTATGCGCTTTTTATGCGACCAATCATTTCAACTGATCTAGTGATTGGACCGATATTAAATCTTAGAGTCTGCGGGATAGCTCTCATATAGTACAAATTTATATATCTAGAATCATAGGATCACAATATTGTCTTCTAATATTTTGTCTAGGATACACATCAGGCTTATTGATCGTGATGACAGAAGGTGAACCTAGATAATTCAACAATAACGTTCTGATTCTATTGATAGCGCTCGTTGACAAGTGGACTACTATGTAAAGATTCGATACGTTATTAAGCGGTAAAGTGGGTAAAGTCTCTATGACTAGTGTTTTAACAAGATCACCCTTGCTTTAATTCTAAGATATATTATAATCAAAAATAAGGATATGGCTTTTATTGCGGATGCTTTAATTGTGACATAATTAAGTCTAGGTCTTTAGGAAGATTAACGCCTAAGTCTAGAATGATATGCCGCCTCCAGAGAAGAAATCATTGCACAGAATAAACAAACTCAACTTTCTAATTCGGTCAATAAAAATAGAATTAACATAGATTAGATAACCAAGATATTAATTAAATTGATAGATTTAACTTCGCTTCAAGTGTTCGACACCCTACTTACCACGAAACTACTACCGATCGGGTACAATGTCGTTAAAGTGTTATTTTTGGTTTATTCGGCAAAATATAAATTTAAAACTTGAATCAATAAAATATACACCACACAACGATACATCAAGTTTTAGGCGCTGTTGCCGGGGAGTGAAAATTAATCTTGATTTTTATTTGATATTTTAGTTTTAACATTAGATTAGATCTAACCCTTAGGAGTAGTTTTGATTAGATTCTTTTATATTCTGTAATATTAGTATATTTGTCTTTAATTGTTTACTTGTATATATTTGTGTTTATATATTTGCGTATTTAATTATTTTGCTAAAACACTGTTCTGGTCGATAGCTGAATACAACGTATCCACTTCCATCGGATACTGCGTATCCAACTTTCTGTCCAATACAGCGTATTCATTCAACTAATTAATACGGCGTATCCACTTCCATTGGATACGGCATATCGATCATTTGGAACAGAAATTGATTCCTATTGATTTTTGTGCCAAAATGTTTTCTATCTTTCTTCGGAGCAAATCCTACTGATTGTTTATCCCATATTACAGGTAGTGCATAACAAGGAGTACTACGAATGAACTATTCACACCCTACAAAGAACCTGAACGAGAATTTCGATCATCTAGGAGACACTTCAAGTCACTAAGTCTTGACGAATTGAGATCGCCTGATTTTAATTTATTTTCTGACAAAAAATACTCGGAGGAAGAAGAAGCGAAAGCAATGGCGGAAACCATGGAGCAATACATAAGCAAGACCCGAACAGACTATTGATTGGGAGTTGCTAGGCCTAAGATTGAGGAAAAATATAGTTTTAAGCTGAAAGGCCAATTTCTTAAGCAGCTTCGAGAAAACACGTTTAGCGGTTTGGATAATAAGGATGCAAACAAACACATTGAGAAAGTTCTCGAAATTGTTAACTTATTCCATGTTCTTAACATCACCGTGGATCAACTAATGCTCCGAGTCTTCCCTATATCCTTAACTGGAGCCAGTCATGCTAAGAAACTGAACCAACTGGTCTGATCAAAACTTGGGAAGATCTTAAAACTAAGTTTTAAAAAAACAAATATTGCCACCTGGTCGAACTGCGAAGAAAATGGAGGAAATCAACAACTTTCAGCAAAAACAAATGAAACCCTTTATCAAGCATGGGAGCGCTTTAAAGAACTCTTGATGAAGTATCCTCAACACTATTTGACTGAGATGCAGGAGGTAATTTTGTTCTACAATAGGTTGGATGTTCCAACACGACAAATTCTTGACTCAAAAGTGTCGTTCCAACTAAGACAGCTGCTGATGCTAAAAATGCCATCCAAGAAATGGCAAAATACTCTCAAAAATGGCATAATAGAACATCTAGAGGAAGAAGTACTGAGACCTCTGATGGACTGGCTGCTATACAAGCACAACTGAACAATCTAGGAAGAGAGATCAAAAAGGTGAAGGAAAAAGTTTATGCTGCTCAAGTAGGATGTACACAATGCAAAGGACCCTATTACACCAAAGATTTCCCACTAAAAGAAGAAGGGAAAACCCTAGAAGAAGCTTACTATATGTAATTTGGTGGACCTTTTCAAGGTGGGGGATATAGAGCAACAGCTCTAGGATTTTACCAAAGGAACAACGCAAATCCTTCATACCAAGAACGAAGGCAATCAATGGAAGATACCTTGAGCGAATTTATGAGAGAATCAGCAAAGAGACATGAGAAAAACTCTAACTTGATCAAAGAAATCCGAGCTTCAACAGATGATGCCATAAGGAACCAAGGAGCATCAATTAAAACATTAGAGATATAAATCGGGCAAATAAGCAAGGTACTACAGGAGGGAGGATTTGGAAGCCTACCTAGCTCGACTGAAACAAACCCGAGAGATCAAGTCAAGTCAATCTTGGCTACTATTAAAGCTGATTCACACCCGATACGCCGTATTGGATCTCCCCAATACGTTGTATCCACTAGAAAAAACCGTATACTCATGTACGAGATAAGACAAACAACGATTCCATTTCCAAATCGTTTGAATGATTAATACTATGATGGAAAGAAGGGATCATATGGACCACAATTCTCGGAAGCTTAATCTAAAGCTTCACATATCGATGAATCCATACCCCAAGAGGAGAAGGACCCAAGGAGTTTCACTTTACTTTGCTTTATTAATAATGTTTGCTTTGATAATGCCCTTGTTGACTTAGGATCTAGCGTTAGTGTTATGCCTCTCTTGACCTACCTTAACTTAGGATTAGGCGAATTAGCTCACACTAAGCTAACAGTGGAATTAGTAGATAGGACAGTAAAATATCCAAAATGAATTGTTGAAAACATACTAGTAAGAATTGGTAAATTTAATTTCCTTGTAGACTTTATAACTCTAGATATGCTTGAGGATATCAAAGTGCCCTTGATCCTTGGAAGACCATTTTTGTCTACCGCCCGTGCTAAAATTGATGTTTACAAGAGAAAAATTACTTTAAGAGTTGGTTTTTAAAAGTGTTAAACCTGCTAGTAGTTTAATTCAGAGGGTCTACATGTTAAGTTTAAGAGAAAGAATGGAGCTTGATTTAGAAGCTAGGCTAATGGGAGAGACTTTAGTGATTAATAGATCGTTATACCCTTTGAATGGAGATTACATCGAACTAAATGATCTAAATGAACCATTTCAGCTTAGGAGAAATCAAGGTGATGACTTAATGCCCACCATTAAGGAAGGTGAGGTAATTGAGGAATTTAGAACTAGGGATGAAGATCTTGACACTGGAATTGATGATTACCCTAGTTATTTCGACGATAATAAGAAAATCCGCATAGACTGTGCTCACAACTTAAAGTTTTCATGCATGATAGGATTTGAATTTACACATGTCAACTTCTACCCGTTATTGTACGTTAATGTGATGTCCAAAAAGTTTCATAAAACTATAATGAAAGATAAAATGGTGTACAAAGGGAATAATATTGTATGAGCCTTAATGAACATACCTATCTTTGTTGGAGCTTTTCTGTGATGACAGATTTTGCAATTTTAGAAGATATGGATGCTAATCGTGATAAAGGAATAGGCGATGTTATTTTTGGCGAACCATTTTTTAGGGAAGTTGGAATTAAAGCAAAAAGGTTCGAATGGATAATTACCCTTTACAAAGGTGATGATGAAGTAACTTACCAAATGGTGCGATCACATCCGATGTTAAACGCCACACTAATGAGCAATGCAACAAAATCCCACCATTACTGAAGGTAAGTGAGAAATATGAGAAGAATGGAATCTCGCATGCATACCAAAAGCTTAAGGGGTTCTACAAAGGAGTATTGAACTTAGGACCCGATTACATTCGAGATGCGAAGATGGAAGAATGGCTCACACGCGGGCACATTAGCGTGCATGAGATGGAATAGTGAAGAGAAGCTGAAGACAAGTCTAACTTAAAGACTTTGCTGTAAACAAAAGTGCTTCTCGGGAGACAACCCGAATTGTTATTTAACTTTATCGAGTCTTTCTTCCCAAACATCAATACGGCGTATCCGCCCCATACCATACGGCGTATTGATTGTCTGGACGTTATCAGTCTTTATTTTTTATTGCACTTTAAAAACATTATTGTCAGTTTTGGCAATACGGCGTATTCATTAATTTGATACGCTGTATCCACCAAAACTGACTCGTATTTAGTTTAGTTTAAATTAACCATAGGTACCAAGATAGGAATGCACATGTTTTTTCTATGTTTAATACAGGACCTCGTGAAAGAAATATCGACGAAGTTGGTGGAATGCATATTTTCTGGAATTCTGTGTGTGTTGTTCGTGCTAGGATTTAGACGCTTTTCCGGCACACAATCTTGCTCATAAACGCAACTTGGAGAATCTACCGAGCAAATATCAGGAGAGTTTCTCATTCTAATTCTTTTTAAATTCCCGTATTTAATGTTTTATCTATACAACGAGGACGTTGTATAATTCAAGTGGAGGGATTGAATTAGAATGTTTACTTGTCCTAATTTTCACACTAAAATGCTTAAATTATGCTTAAATTTAAAAAAAATCAAGCATACTTTTGTGAAATTACTTGATACATAACCCGCACACAATAACCCTTGTTAGATATTGTGAGAATTTAGCCTATCCGTTTCCAAATGTTTACCCAAATTCCACAAAATATGAGTGTGCCAGTGATGTTGTAGACTTTAGAACTTGACTTTGTATATCACTCGAGACCACAATAATGAGTATTATGGATTTAATTGGAGTAACTTGTTTAAATTGGTAAATTTTAGGATAACACCCAAATTGCCTTTCCATGTTGCTTATTAACTAACTACACCGGTTAGTTAACCTCCAATTTAAACCCTTTTCCACTCTCATCTTTAGAGTGAAGATCCACTAGAGCAACCCGTAGAGCCAATTATTTAGGAACTACACCAACTATTTGTTTCGCTACACCCTTACACCTTAACCTACCCTGTTAGATTAAGTTTAATTTACAGTTGCTAGTTGCTTAAAAGTGTAAAGTTTATATTTCCCGAGTCTTGTGTCATTTTCTATCTTTGGTGCGGTTGGAAATTTGCACATTGAAAATGGGAATGTATATTATAGTCAAAACTTATGTGATTTTACTACCATCACAATTAATGGTGAGTTTAAAAAATGAAGAAACTATCGAAGGAATGATCCGAAATTATTATGATCGTGAAGATGGTGAAACTACTCAGAGTTTCATATATAGTTAGATGGTATTTAAAAAAATCAAAAAAATGAGAAAAATTGTAACAAAAAAGAAGGAAAGTTTGAAGATAATCGTTTCTCAATTACCGAAGGAATTACATGAAGGATCGATTATTCATTAATACGCAACAAAAATCAACGATGTAAAGTATTGTACGAAGTGGAAGATATCGCCACTTGCCTTGTAGAGTATGTAAAGTTTTGGGATGATTG